>JAQIUQ010006373.1:0-58395 GCA_030378365.1 Hybognathus amarus
GTTGTGCTTCATTCATTACATGTTGCTAATGTGTTCAATTTCACACTAACATAATAATCTCACACAATAACACTGTCTATATAGATAAAAAGTAAAAGAAATCTAGAGAGTCCTTATATTGACGAGATGGAGATCGCATCATCATATGTGTGTGTGTTTGTTGGCCATCAAGCCAGACTGCTGGATAATGATAGCTCACTCACAACGACAAAACACCGCAGATCACTGGTACTGTCAATGGGACAATTTGGTGACTTTTTTAAAAGTAAACTTTCCCATTCAGAATCTTCAGGCATCCATTTCGAGCATCTGGCGCTCGTCATGCCACTCAAAAACGTAACGTTACTGTCACCAGCGGCTGAGCAAGCCGAAAGTGAGTGTGTGTGGCAACAAACCAGTTCCTCGACGCTGCGATTATGAAACCCATACCCTTCGATGGCTTGTTCACGCACGAGGGACTCTTTGCTGCTGCTGAGACCAGCAGCGGTATCAGCTAAGACCAGAAACAAACAACAGCACGCCGCACACTGTCTTGTGGCTTGGGGGCCCGGCTGCAGTGGAATGCCGGGCAGGGGGCGCGATGATAAGGAGCGCATGCCGCGTCCTGTCACAGTCACGTGAATAAAGCTACGAAGTTTGCTAGGACAAAAAGGCCGTGCAAAATGGGTTTGGGTTCACAGCCGTTAATAACGCGTTAAAGTGACAGCAGCCTAATAGGCCTATATATATATATATATATATATATATATATATATAGGCCTATGTATATAAAATAAAACTTAATGGGGTTCCAGTGTAGAATAATATATATATATATATATATATATATATATATATATATATATATATATATATATATATATATATATATATATATATATATATATATATATATGCTAAAAATAAATATATATATATACATATATATATACATATATATACAGTATATATATATATATATATATATGTATGTATATATATATATATATATATATATATATATATATATATATATATATATATATATATATACTGTATATATATATGTATATATATGTATCTATTTCAAATAGGCCATGCAACACGCACGTTTAAACGACAAATAATAAAATCTGAACCAGGCATTTGCTTACTACCTGTATTTGAGAGGATGACATATTTGAGGTTTCATATGTTCAGGCCTTAATTGTTTTACATTGATTCAGCACCCTTTTAAATGTCCGCGAAGTGCTTTGAAGTGGTTTCGAACAAAATATGAAATATATGAAGTTTATAATTGAGTATTTTTAGTAATATGTCGTAGGCCTATTTGCTAGAATCGGGGTTTTATTATTTTTATTACTCGCTTTCGAGGTTTTAGAAAGTCACCTGTCAGGGAAAAGAAAACAATCCCGATCAGCAACGGCTTTGCAATACCGTCCCCTGAGTTTATAGCCTCAACTACTGTAGCCTATTCAGCGATTCTTAAACTGTTCATCTCGGTTTAGCAATTTCAGTTGCCGAGCAGGATTAATGTAGACCGTCCCCACGAGTTCCTAATCCGATGCTCTACGAGTATAAACCAGTTGCCCTGGATTTCTGCTATATGTGCACCAATTAATCAACCCATCGCTGAGCTTTCGCAGATCCGGTACTCAGCGGGTTTGTAATCTGGACTCAGCGATTTATGGCTCAGTCCCCAAGAGTGTGCCGGCATGTGACTCAATGCAGGCCTCAGTGTTTTGATGTGGGATGCATTGCATTGTTTCTTCAACATCCTTTTTTAAAATGGATAATATCTTAGCACAAAGCTATTCTGCTACGGTTTCTTATCTTTAAAGTCCATTTTTAGAGGAAAACTAATATAATAAGCAAAAAAAAAATAATTGGTGATAGCACAGTTAGAAAAGCTGTCTTAAAGGTAATTTGGTTATTAGTTATAAATTACTTTATGTTAAACATAACTGTCTTCGAGTGAACTCAGTTTAAATGCAAATAATAATTAGCTATCAAAATCCAGTTTAGGTTAGACATTTAGAAGACGCTTTCTCAAAAACAAACAAAAAAAAAAAACAAAAAAAACAAAACAATTCGTCAAATGTCAGTCTTAGACAATAATAATGGTTTAAGATTATAACAAACAAACACAGGGTTTTTAACGCATATGCCAAGTGTTTGTGTGGAAGCGTGCACTGCATGTCACAGAGCCGCGCCGCAAACTGCATGTTCATTCCAACAGTGGAACATTTTAAAATAATCTAGCATTTCTGGTCATAAAATACATTATATAACACATTATTTGCGACTACTTTTATTTGTGTAAACTCACAATAACAAGAAAACATTGTCAGCCTATCTGCAAAATAAAATAAAACAATCGCGCTTTCATGATCTCCGGAGTCGCAGTCTCTCAAATGAACTGAAACAAAAGCCTCTCTGAAGCTTGCAATGTCCACTTTTAAACAAACAAATTCGAATTGGAAAGCAAATACCGTTCTCAATTATTAGCAATCCGAAAGGTGCATTTCTCTAAAGGTGCATCCAACTACAGCAAAGATGGGGAGTATAGCCCGACACTAGAAAACTGTTTAAATCCATCGTTATTTTCCATACACATTTATTATGATTAGCCAATAAATCACCTATAGATAATCATCTCTCTCTCTCTCTCTCTCTCTCTTCTCTCTATAGTTCTCGGGACATGCTCTTCTCATTTAGCTACTGGGCAAAATATAGTTTTTAGAAAGTAAAATCTATTTTTTTCCCATCTTAATTTGCGAATACTTAAAATGTTTACATAAAAAGGCAGAAACTCAATGTTCTGTATTTTGTTGTGCACTTGCAAATATTGGATACGGTTTCAAAATACTTGCTTATGTTGTGATCATACTCAGCCCTGTATTACCTACTGCTGCAACAGTGGTTGGAAAGAGTACTAAATTCAATTACAAATTGTCTCAGTTAAAAGTATTGCTACTTTAAGTAATAATTTATTTAAGTGCCAGTGAGAAGCTACTGAAATAAAATATGTACTAAAGTAGGGGCTGAATAAGTCAGTTTGCTTAAAAACTACTCAAGTAACTCTTCAGTTACAAAGTTCTTTAGTATTTTTCTATTTTTACCCAAAATGGGGAGATGTCATAGCGAAAATGGAGCGCTAAACTCTCTTATGTCATCTGTTTCACTCATACTGAAGGCCCAGCACTGATGCATGGGAGCTATTGAATTTACGGCCGTATGTGAGTATTAATAACAGGCAAATCGTGATGTTTTTGACTTATAATACATGAAAGACAAACACATTATAGCTATAATATATCTGTTTATCAAACTTTCAGGGTGTTGGGAAGAAGGAGGATGTAGCCTATGTCTTTAAAGGGATACGTTCACCCAAAAATGAAAATTAGCCACACGATTTACTCTCCCTCAAGTCATCTCTAGAAGATGTCTGACTTTCTGCTTTCAAGTCAAATACAATCGGAGTTAAATTCCTAGATTAAATGGCCTGTCTCTTCCAAACTTTATAATGGCAGTGAATGGCTTGGAGAAAACATTTTAAGCCCACAAAAACTGCATCCATCCATGATAAAAGTTCTCCACATATTGAGAATGAGGAGTTGAGGTCATTACTACAGAGCCCCTTGCATCCTCTCCGGGCCATGTTGGTTGGAGTCCCGGGCAAAACCGGTATTGTTTACGTGTGTTTTAGCTCGGCAGTAGAGAGTTTCATTGCTATTCCGCACTGTTTTACCATGCCTGGAAGTCACTGCTGTGTTAGAAACTCCTCCAGTAACTCACACCAGAGCGTATGGAAAACATAGGAACAATGCAATATCAGTTTTTTCAGGTGATGAAAATGGACACAGCATCAGGGAGATTGTCTGGCGAGGAGGCAGCTGGATTGCAGTGGTTGGCTGATACCTTTGAGTATACGATTTTTCACTTGTTTGCTATGTGCACTGACGAACGTACGCAAAGGTGTTGTTTGGGTGCCTCTGTTTATTACTTTTTACTTCTTGAAGATAAATGTTTAAAACGTTCTTGATATGGCTTAACCTGATTTTTATTGAGAACTGAAATATATGTATATTTGGACAATATGAGTTTCATGGACAACATAATTAATGAAAATAAAATAATAATACTGTTATTAGTGCAAAAGAACAAATATATTGATGCTGCTTCTCCAAATACAGCTGTTTTGCGCTTCAGTGTGAGTTTGTTCCTGTAAGGTCCCTTTTCTTCGCCTTATCTTTTTGCATTGCTTTACTTTCTTCATTTTTCTCGTATTCTTAGATCCGCCTCTGTCCTGCCAAAATGATGAAATGCCGAAAATAATAGAATGCGCAAAAATTAAAGAGCTTCTGGAATGTTTAGTCACGTCACTGTCACTGTGGGGTTCTAACATAGGGTTCTTACCGTTGCGAGTTGGTAACCGATCACCGTCTCCTACCATCATGGCCGAACCAGGTCAGACACCGCCCAAATCGGGCACAATGACTCCTCATTCTCAATTGACTACTAGCTTTCTCTGTTGTCAAGAGCAATTTTATTACTAATTTTGAAAAGTAAGATCCAGGTAAGATCATTTGAATGTATCATAATTGAAAAGCAAAGAAGGTTAATTGAGAGGTCCAATTGAAAAAAAGGTATGAAAAACAATAAAACAGTATGAATTAAAAAATCCCAGTAAAAAAAATTAAGTGGGGTATCATTTACATGTTAAATTAAATGATCGTTTTTTCGTTGCAGCCTACCGAAAATGTGCTGGGAGCCCACTGTTGCTATAGGAACGAACTATACTTTTACATGCATCTGATTGACAGATAAATCATACGATCTTATTTCACTGTTTTTCAGCTTTGCACATAGTTTGCTTCGTATATAGTTTAACTGTATAGATAAACAGGGTGAGCTTTACCATTAATTGAACTGTGTGCATGTAGTAGACCATAGATTTAGACACTTCACATTGTTCTTGCTCCATCCATGCAAACTGCGTCCTTGTTATGAGCCAGAGCTTTTTTATTGACTGCAACTGCTCAGTGCTCTGGTATTATCAATGGTATAGATCCCATTTCAGTCAGTTGCCATAATTAAATATGAGCAGAATACTCACTTACATTCACTGAACTATTGAAACGTTAAGCGCTACTGATTCAAAACCCGAGCGCCAGTGATTGAATGTCAAAGCGCGGTTTGAACGCCCGACCCCCAGCCGAACTGGATATTTTGATTGGTTTTGCACCCGAGTCAGACCTGTCTGTTATTGGCTGAAGGGCTTCAGATATGTCTGTTATTGGCTGAAGCGCAGGGCTCCACCGCAGTAGTTTGAAAAGTGTCTGTCAAATGTCAGCTTGCCCTGTTTGTTCCGTCGGCACCTTTGTCAAAGTATTTTGTACTTTTTATGAAATATAAATGTAGAGAAGTTGAATACTTTATTTTTATTTTACTCAAGTAAGAGTAAAAGTACCATAATTTAATTATACTCAAGAAAGTAGAAAAAATGAAAAAATCTACTCAAGTACTGTAACGAAAGTATCTGTAATTACTTTCCACCACTGCTGTCTAACCTGTATTATGACTGACATTTGACGCTTTGCTTTGTTTCTTTTTTTTTTCTTTCTAATTAGTTCACTTAAAACAGGAATATGTTAATCATAAAACAATTTATGAATGTTTTATTTTTATAGGCCTATAACTGTTTTTTTGTTATTATTTTTTTTTTTGGTATGTGAAGTCCTTTTAAAAACAATGCATCCCTCATCTAGGAGGCCTGGTTGAATCATGCGGCACACTCTGGGGAAAAGCCACAAATCCGTGAGTACGCGATTTGCGAAGCTTGAGCACGGTTTATGAATTTGTGGGTACAGATTGCAAAAACCGAGGGCACGGTTTACAAATCTGCAGAGAGCACGGATTCAGGAACTAGTGGCGTGGGTACGGTTTATTAATCCGTGGGCACGAATATAGAAATGTTTCTCAGTTGTGTGTGTGCGTCACACCTTAAAAGTTTTTAGAACGTAACACAACATTCAAATGCAAATATGCGCCCTCCCCCACTTGAAAGGCCGTGTGTCCACCAAAGCATTTTTCCACACGCCTGGCGTATGTTTTCAATTGTTTTCAATGGGAGCGCCACATTTTTAAAACGCCATGAGCGTTTCTCCGAACAATTCATGAACAATATGTATAAATTGAACATGGTTTATTTTTTTGTAAAACTTTAAAACTTGTCTTTACTTTTCTTGACGATTCCTCGGTAGCTTTTGTTTGAAGGCATTCTTCAACTGCTCCAAAAACACTAACATTAGTAACATACTGCACTTTATCACAACTGGTTACCGGGTGCGCTTGGGAAAAAATATATGTAAAAAATAGGCTAGGCCTACTAAGACAATCATTTGCCTAACATGCCAGATGGTAGGCTATAACTAATTAACGTTAAAGTTATGTTAACAGCTTATTTAATTTTCGGGTTATACCACATTAGTGTCAGAATATCCACACACCCGAAATCCAACTTAAAAAAAAACAAAAACACAAAGACAAATACGGAAAAATGGAAAAAATTCTTCAAATTTGTATGGTACATTGTACCGTATTTTTACGTAGGCCTAATCTACAGTGTATTTAAGTAAATAGGCTAAATAAAAATATTTAGCCTACAGGTATAGCCTGGCCGGCTTAATTAACTAATTTGTGTGGAAAACTCAAATTCATGACATTTTTCACTTGTTTTGCCTGAAGCCCTGTGTGCCCGTGCCTAGCCCGTGTGCATTCTGACTCGTATTGCCACCACAGGTCACACATTTAAAGTTTTGATAAAGGACATTATGCAGAGTTTTAAACAAAGACGCAACTAGGATGAATCCAATTCTCAGCAAACTTTAATGTGATCAGTAGTGATGGGCTTCAGACAGTCCAAACTGCATTTAAAGAACTGGCTGTGTAAAAGCATTCATATTTCATATTTGTCTCGCTTTTAAACTTGAGCTCATGAATACATATTACAGGATATGGAAAATTCAACTCAGCAAAGTCCAATGCGTAAATATTGCCGTTCCTTATCAAAGCCGTCTGGAAGCCTAAATTATTGTCATCAAAAGCTGAAACGGTTTTGGGCACCTCCAGCGCTGAGAGCTAAACGCTTTTACACAAACCCCATTAGAGGCTCATTGTGCGCAGATAGCAGCCCTGAGTCGGAAGAAAACATGATGCAAGTCCTTCGGCCGGCTTGCTCTTTCTTTCACAAACGTGACACCTCTTATTAAAGTGATAAATGGCCTACCGATGGGCAGATTTCAGGTGTCAAGAGTTGTGCGGCATTCTGGCCCGACCGTTCCGGGCCAAACTGGAACTCTTTGACAGACAAAAAAAAAAAAAAAAAAGCTGATAGAAGCGATTTCGCTCTCTCTCTCCGTCTGTCTTGCCGTCTGTCTGTCTTTCTAAAGCTATTAAAGGGCTACTTCAGTTCTTTATTTACAGTTTCCTGTGAAGGAAAAGTGTTTACCTGAGGTTCATGTGCACGCTGAGACTCAGAAGTGAAGAATTAGTCTCAATACAGACTGAATCTCAACATGCTTGTGCTTCTCCAGCAGTTTGTGAGACAGATCGATACAAGTGTTTCAGGCGATACGTCACTGTCAATCTGGGGATTGTGAGTAAACTTCCTGCTCTCTCTTCAGAGGGTTGGACACATATCTTCGGCATACAGATGGATCGTCAGTAGACAGCAGAAACAGCTGTAGAACTGAGATTATGTGTAACCTTCATTACTGTACGGTCTTTGGGCGAATTTGCTTGACAGTTGTACTATTTTGTACATGCTGCTTGAGATTGAAACTGAGGTTTTATTTTAGTTAATGTTTATTTTATTTCATGTGATGATAATGTCTGTAATTGCATTGCTATGTTTCCATTTCTTGTAGACAGTTACACTAGTTTTGCACATGCTACTTCTTCGCAAATACTCCTGTTGAACCAGGTGCTAAATATATTTTCCCTTTAAAATAGATGAAAAACAGTATGTTACAATTGTAGTTTGTCCGAATTTTTAGTGTTACAGTTTTTTTTTTCAATTGCTAAACGACAGTGAGCACAACTGGAGCTAAATGTGCAAAACTCTAACTACAGTCTGCACTACGAACAGTCACCTGAGCAAAATAGTTCACATCACCTGCAAAAACTCACTCCAAGCAACACAACTCTAACACATGGCTCAAAACAGGCTCAGTGCAGCCAAACATATTCACAACCCTCACTAAATCGCACACACACTGTCACTCAGAACACACTGAGAGTAAAAACACTAACATCAAATACCAATACAGGAAAAACTTTTCATCTTTAGTCTCATCTGTATAGCTTTATAGTTATACACAAACTCACAACCAATGATCAAAATGCACATTTTCATAACTTTAAGCCATTTCTCAATTGCTTGGATACAATACACATACAACTTAATCGTGCATTCAACATAAATCACCTGATCAATATGACACAACTTAACATCATAGTACAACTTTTTCAAAAGGCAATTCACACATTACATTTCAAATGAGTGTCTATTCACTTCCTTACAATGATCTAACTATCAATTGATACAACAGCTCAAAATTAAAAGTAACTGTTGTATTTACTCTTACAGTTTTTTTCGATTGCTAAACGACAGTGAGCACAACTGGAGCTAATGTGCAAAACTCTAACTACAAACTGCACTACCAACAGTCACCTGAGCACAACTATTAACACATGGCTCAAAACAGGCTCAGTGTGCACAACACTATGCACAACCCTCACTGAGATAACACACACTGTCACTCAGAACACACCGAGAGGAAAAACGCTAGCATTAAACACCAATATAGAAAATACAAACTTTTCATCTTTACAGTTTCAACAATTTCAGTGTCTTCATACAGTACAAAGTAATATTTTCTTCAAAGAAAAGTGATATTCTTTAATTTGATATATTTAAATTTTTAGAACATACCAACTGAAAATTAGCAGGTTGCTTCAATAGTCTGTAGTAATTTACAGAATTACAGTAATGAGAAAAAAGGTAGAATTTAAAAGTACATTCTGTAATACTGTAACCCTGCCTCTCTCAAGTGTTAGGCCACAAGTTTTCAGCCTTTCAGCTGAAATTGTTTGAAAATCAGCAGTGTGTGAAAGGCACAAGGCTGAAATTTATTCTATTTTGAATGTGTGGTTTACAGTTTTGACAGCAGTGTGTTAGCATTTGAACAAAGTGTTGTAAATGCAGAGTTGTGCAGGTTGTGGTTAAAGTCATGGGATAAGTGTGTAGAGTTTTGAAAACTGTGTTCAAGCAATGAAAAACAAACTAGAAAAAAAGAGTTTTGCAGATGTAGCTCCAGTTGTGCTCCACTGTCGTTTAGCAATTGAAAAAAAAACTGTAACTCATAATAGTGGAAACAAACAAGATAAGAAATTCATTGTCACCAATTAGTGTGGTGCATGAACCAATTCGACTACAATATCCATGGATGTAGCATTATATTATATATTTTGCTATGATTTCAATAAACCTATGTTGGGATTGTACTGTAGTGTTTTGCATCAATATATAACACACTTTGTTCAATGATTCCATTCCACTATCTGTATTCTCTCTACTACAGCAGTACTTTTACAGAGATGTGTTTACTGTACATGTAGTGCCATAATGAAACGTATCTCCTATTTCTTCGAACCAATATTTAATGATTGTACAAACAATGACACAGTGAAACTATTCGTAGCTTGTGTGTGGGTGATCTATAGTTATGTTTTAATGATATTTCACAGTAAATTTGTTTTTTGAACCAGTGATTGTGCAAGTGCAAGATTTATTTAAAGATGTAATGCAATGCAATGCAACAATGCAATGTTTTGAACATGTGTTACAAGTGATAATTGTTTTGAGTTTTGTGTCTTGTGAAAAATTACATCAAGGTTCTGAAAATAGTAGCAAAGTGATTGTAAAAAACAGTCAGTGTTTAGAACATTACAATTCTTTAAGGTAAATGAAAATGAGTAGTTTGCTTCAATAGTGTGTAGTAATTTACGAAATTACAGTAATGAGAAAAAAGTAGAAACAGTCACTCACTGCTTGAAAGGGTTCAAATATGCAAAAGATGCTGGGAAACCAAGTAATATGAAGTTCCTGGAAAATAATAAACTAATAAACAACCATAAAAAACAACAACAACAACAAAAAACAGTCATGGATCATCCTGGTAACGGCACACACTATAAAGAATCAAGCAGTGTTGTATAAAGTATCCAAACATCATACTCAGGTAAAAGTACCATGTCATTATGGAAACTGACCTGAGTAAAAGTTAGTCATAAGAAAAATTCTCAATTAAAAGTACAGACGCTTTCATCAGACGCGTTGCCATGGTGATGAGCTGGCCCAAAGTTAACTTCCGTTCTGTTAGTTTATACTGTTTATTGGACAATATTGACTGCAAATGCAGTGAAATTTAAGGTGATGAACAGGTTGTTGAGCTGTGGGATGCAACCTGACCTTGGGAGCAAACGCAATTAAAATAAGAAAATGCGAAGGTTTCCCAACAAAGAGGAGCCCACCACATTATCAGCGCTGACCGCCACATATTGATATCCGTGTTTTTTTTACAATTTAAGATGTGAAAAGTTGTATTTGACTGCAGAGTTGCGTTCAGCGCATATTCGCACGCACGCTCTCTCTCCCCTCTCTCTCTGGCAAACACATTGACAGCGGAGCAGTCTGTGTATTGAATGTATCATAAACAATGCTGCACAGATCCATCCAACATGCTGTCATGTGGAGACCCACCTTAAAAAAAGGTTAGCAAGCATGTAAGAAGCTAATAAGGAGAGCTATGTTCACCTAATAAAGCCCTGTCACCTCGCTCGCCACAGTTTTTTAACACTGCGGTAGGCTAAATCAGACACGTCGGTAGAAAAACATCTTGTCTCCAATTTTTGGAGGGTCTGGTAGTGTCACATTTCAATTTGGCCAGGTAACATTTATTTTCTTTGACTGGCAAGAAATACCAGCTACTATGGTTATTTACTTGTTATGGATTGTCTGCTGCAAGTTTTCCGGAAGTTAAGTTTGGGCCAGTTTTATGCACATGCGCAGTACCGTTTGTTTATGTTGTCACTGCTGAAAGCGTCTATAAAAGCAACTACAAATACAAACTTTTTTTAAATTAAAAGTTATTTTTAAAAGGTATTGATAATGTACTGATACTGAATATTAAAGGGATTGTAAACATAAAAAAATAATTCTATCATTTATTGACCCTCATTTAAAGGTATTGTAGGTAGGAATTTATTTAAAAAAAACGTTGTTGTTTAAACTTTCTATATATATCAATGCATAATTAAAATGTAAGTACTCTGATCAAAAGAGTATAAAAATTGAGTGACTCTAGACTGTTTAATCTGCACTAAACACAGCATTATTTCCACTCGGGACGAAACAAAGGATTGGCTTAGGCGACTGTCACTCTCTCGTAACCATGGCAACCACCCTTTTGCCACACAGGACCTGCCCACTTGCGCGTATCCAGATCATACCTGTTCACATACCCTTGTTTGAGCTTGAAGATTCAAAACTTGATCCAGGTCCTCTTGTCCTCCTCTGCTTCGCCCTTGACCCCCGCATCTGTCCTCCGAGCTGACGATGCAGCAACATGACATTGTGACTTTTGCATAAACATCCACGCCACTTTCAAATCAAGTGGCGTGTTATCTATACGCATTTTGAGCTATCCGCGTGTATGCGTGTATGTACACACCGTTAAATGTCTGAGCGAAACAACGCAAAATGTAGATCTACATCTGAGGAGCGATATTTGTTTTTCCTAAGATGGTAAGGGAAGTCTCATAAATGCTATTAACGGGGTTGGGGTAGGTCATAGATTTATATATACAGTAACGTTAAGTCAACGGCATTCATAAACACGCTGAAAAGTGATTTTGCGTGTTGATAGCACGGCAAAAATGGAAATACGAATTGGCATGTCATACATACGCCATTTCATGAGATCTTGTCTCTGGAGTGTAGTCCTCATCAGAGCCAACAATGCTTTCATCATGGAAACTCTTATATTCCAAACACCATATTATGAATCTTATACGAAATTCATCTTCATCACAGTGTAAATGATGTCAATGGAAAACGTGTAACCTGCAACCTGCAGATTCAACCTGTTTTTCAGTTTTGCCTTATAGATAACTTGCTCATTAGTGAATCAATAAATATATATTTTAAACTTTACCAATAGCTTGATAGTGAGTCCTAAAATAAGTTCCCTTTCGTAGTCACTCTGAGTTACGTCACGAGTGACGGAGAATGGGGTTTCGCATAGAAAGCCAATCCACTTCGAGTATTTAACAACGAGCCAATGGCATGAAAATGCCTTGGGGCTGCGGAATTTGCTCCGCCCCACCACGTGGGTATAAAAGGAGGAAGTGAACGCAACCACAGTATGTTTTCGCTTCAGAGCCAAGAGACTTCTTCACTCCTTAAGCCATTCTCACTGATAAAAACTCTTCGAGACGAGCGTCCTCTTCAGTGTTGGTGTGACGGCGGTACCCAGCGGGATTCTGCATTGCCTGCGATCTGTGCAGTGGTCTGCCAGACTTTGCGCTTCTCCCTGGTCACCTCAGCGCTAGAAGAGTGAATTTCCTCCTCTCATTTAAAAGAGCTGCACGTGGCACGTCTTTTCAAAGATGGCTCGCCCGTGTTCTTCTGGGTGTGGTCGATTCATTTCGTCCTCTGATGGTCACAATCGTTGTTCTGTGTGTCTGGGCATTCAGCATGCAGCAGCAGCGTTTGTGGATGAGTCATGTTCCTTCTGTGGGAGACAAGACTCAATGATCTTACTAAAGTGAGAGTCCCCGTGCCCGCTACTCGTTCTGCTTCTTCTTCTAGAAGCTCTTCGAACTCGCGGGCAGGATGATCTGACAGTGACGGTGTGGAACAAAAACCCGACAAGAGAACCTCGGGCCACACCTCTTGCCACAGTTGTAGAGCCAGCGAGCGCTGAATCGGTATTGACGTCTGCCTGTTCGCAGGCAGTTCTCGACTGCCAAGAAGCAGACGGAGGCCATTAGACATATTCTGCCCCGACGGTCAGCTGCTGCCTCCACCCAGCCGTCGGCTCCGGCGCCTCCCTCTGCTTCCCGCCGAGGACGCCCCCCTGCGGCTCCCCTCCCTCCCGCGCCTCCCCAGCAGCAGCCTTCGTCCCGGAGGCGTCGTGGAGGAGGCCGCAGGCCGGCGTCACAGCCCCCTCAGGCCGCACGCCCCGCTGAACGCCAGGCGAAGCAGCGTTCCTGAGACGGGCTGCTCAGTGATGACATCGAGTGTTTCCCAGGAGGTGGTAGCAGGCCCCCTCCTTCCCCCGGTGGAGGGCCGGGGAGAGATCTTTTGTTCTCAGCTCCCCGCTGCTCACACACCGGTGGGCAGCACCCTGAGTTGGTTAAAGGAAAGACTCGATATCATCACTGAGCACACAGACAGCAATGAGTGCGCTCGACGTCCCGGCACGTCGACCCTCTCATTCCTCTCTGTCTCTGAGGGTGCGGAAGGGAGCATGCATTGTTCCTCGCCGCTCCCCTCCCCTCTATCGCCAGATCCCTGACAGAACAGACCCCCGTGGAACGCTGGTCCTTCCCTGGTCTCTTCTGTCAGGGAACCTGGTTTGACTGTGCATCCGCACGGGGTAACTCCCGCGACGCATGCCGGTCTCCCCGTCTCGCTGCCCCTCCGGGGGACGTCTGTGGTTCGCATGACCCCATTGGTTCAATTCCTGGGAGCTTGGTTAGAGCTCCCCGGGCTGTCCGTTGGGTCATCAGAACGATCAGATTCGGCTACCGCGATTCAGTCTCGCACGGTCTCCTCCCCGTTTCAGGGGAATTCGCTCCACGGTGGTCGGTGGCAATGCCCCGATCATGAGAGCGGAGATTGCGACCCTGCTGCGAAGGGTGCAATTCGAGACGGTCCCTCCAGCCGAGATCAGGCTTGTGCAAAATTCTGAATTTCAGAATTTGCCTCCATTCAATTCATGAATTGGAATTTGAATTGACTCCACCCCCAGGAAGATGAATTTGAATTGGAATGACACGAAGGGGAATTAAATTCATGGCAATTCAAAGAAATTCCACACACACACAACAGAAAGAAAGTGTTGAATCTCACATAGGGGAGAGCGGGGCACAACATAACGCTTTTTGACTTTCTCAGTTTGTGCAAATCTATTTAGAGTGTTTATTTTGTCCCACATTAATTTCCTACATGTGTAGTACAATTATGTGGCTTTGTTTTATTAATACAGTGTATACTTTTTTCTTAATTTACCCTGAAAGAAATGTTAAATGTGACAACATGCCCCATAGGTGGGGTACATTGTAACATGTGAGGGGCACATTTTAACATCACCATGACAGCTTAAAATGCTATCCCATCTAATCAAAAAAATATACAAGTCAAACCAAAATATTTTCTAAATAAAATACAATTATTAACTTTTTCATATAAAATAATGGCATTTTTAATAATTAAAAATAATCTAATTTTTGATTTTGACAACAAACACACAGGAAAACCCAGCTATACAGCATAGTTAAAAAAAGAATTTATAATTTCTGAACATTGACTTTCAGTCTTTATTTACATGTTTCTCATGTTTTCTTAATAGAATTGATAAAGTTATAGAATATGATAGCATATTTCTAATAGGGGCACAATGTAACCCAGTGTGACAACATGCCCCAACTGCACAACTGGGGTTTAAACCCTGCTAGTGTCTTCTGCTAGTTAGCGAAGCATTATAGAACTATATCAACTGTTAAACAGCAGATTAGAGATTTAAAAAAATGTCAGATTTGTTTAATTTTAATTAAACACAAAAAATACAGATGAAAAATTAACTTAGGTAAGATATGTACTTTTGCTATGGTTAAATAAATGTTCAGTAATATCTTACAAAGATTTCTGAATTTTGGCGCATTTTTTCTCTATATAGTGTTGAAATGGCAACTAGTAAATGCATCAAGTTTCGTCATGCTAGCGTGTGGAAGTATTTAAAACAAGGGTCTTACAACTAGCACCCTACAGTCAGGGTTAGGAAGGTTACTTTGGAAATGTAATTGCTCACTGTTATAAGTACCCCATTAAAAAAGTGGTTTAGATTAATTTATCTGGATTACTTTATCAATGTAAAGCAATTTCCTTTTAATTCTGGGAAATGGGGTTACAATTACAATAAATCAAACATATTATTTGTTCTGTGACTAAAGCTTTTAACATGCATTGCTGGGGAAAACATTGCTGGTAGTTCAAACTAATATAATTTATATAATATGTAATCATATCTGACATATATTGCAAAGCTACATTGTTAAACACTTCACTTAAAATATTCATATGAATTTCTTAGAATTTGTATTGAATTGTAATTCTGCTTCCTTTAATTCAAATTCGAATTGTAATTCTAGATCCTGTTTTTGACATCAATTCAAATTCAATTCAAATTCTAGAATTGAATTTGAATTTAGTAGTCATTCTCAATTCAATTCTGAATTGTGCACAAGCCTGGCCGAGATGAGGTCCGGGTTTTACAGCCCCTACTTCATTGTCCCAAGAAGACCGGTGGTGTTACAACCAATCCTGGATCTGCGCATTTTGAACCGTACTCTCCATCGTATGCCGTTCAAAATGCTCACAGCCAAATGCATTTCGAATGCGTCCGGCCTCAGGATTGGTTTGCAGCGATCGACCTGAAGGACGCGTACTTTCATGTCTCCATTTTGCCTTGACACAGACCGTTTCTTCGGTTTGCTTTCGAAGGCCAGGCATATCAGTACGCGGTTCTCCCATTCGGGTTAGCTCTGTCACCTCGCGTCTTCACGAAGATTGTCGAGGCAGCCCTTGTTCCCTTCGAACCGGGTTCACATCCTGAACTATCTTGACGATTGGCTAATACTGGCACACTCTCGAAGACAGGTTTGCGAACACAGAGACCTGGTGCTCCGGCACCTAGCCCGTCTGGGCCTTCGGGGTCAGACCGAGAGAAGAGCAAACTTTGCCCCGTGCAGAGGATCTCTTTTCTCGGAATGGAGATGAGACTCGGTCGCCATGTCGCGCAGCTCACGAACGAGCGCGCGCGCACTCACTGCTGACTTGTCTTCGACAGTTCGAAGGCAAGAGTGCGGTTCCACTGAAACTTTTCAGAGGCTCCTGGGGCATATGGCATCCGCAGCCGCGGCAACGCCGCTCGGACTGCTTCATATGAGACTGCTTCAGCTGTGGCTTCGCGATCGAGTCCCAGAGGTGGGCATGGCATCGCGGCTCGCTCCGAGTTCCAGTGACTCCAGCGTGCCGCCAAACCTTCTTCCCGTGGTCGAACCTCAGCTTTTTACGAGCGGGTGTCCCGCTTCAGCGAGTTTCCAGGCATCTCGTTGTCTCCACGGATGCATCCACCACGGGATGGGGGGCCATATGCAATGGGCATGCAGCCGCGGGTTCCTGGACAGGACCCCAGCGCCTCATGCACATGAATTGCCTCGAGCTGCTGGCAGTACGCCTGGCCCTGCACTGCTTTCGAGCACTGCTCAAGGGTCAACATGTACATGTCCGTTCAGACAACACCGCTACAGTAGCGTATATCAACCACCAGGGTGGTCTACGCTCACGTCGGATGTCGCAGCTCGCTTGCCACCTCCTGCTATGGAGTCAGAAGCACCTGAGGTCCCTTCGTGCAGTGTACATTCCAGGAGACCGGAACCTGGCGGCCGACGAGCTGTCACAGGTCCGCCCTATCTCCGGCGAATGGCGACTCCATCCCCAGACGGTCCAGCTGATCTGGGACCAGTTCGGGGAGGCACAGATAGACCTGTTCGCCTCCCGGGACTCATCCCACTGCGTCCAGTTTTATTCCCTGTCCGAGGGCACGCTCGGCACAGATGCGCTGGCGCACAGCTGGCCGCGGGGCCCACGCAAGTATGCGTTTCCCCCAGTGAGCCTCCTTGCACGGGTGTTGTGCAAGATCAAGGAGGACGAGGAGCAGGTCTTGCTGGTAGCCCCTTATTGGCCCACCAAGACGTGGTTCTCCGAACTCATGCTCCTCGCGACAGCACCTCCTTGGCCTATTCCTCTGAGGCAAGACCTACTCACTCAGAGACGGGGCACTCTGTGGCACCCTCGTCCCGATCTGTGGAGGCTACACGTTTGGCTCCTGGATGGGACGAGGCAGGTTTGAGTTCGCTGCCACCTGCGGTGGCGGCAACCATCACTTCCGCCAGAGCGTCGTCCACTAGACACCTCTACGCGTTGAAGTGGAACCTCTTCGTCAGCTGGTGCTCTTCCCGCGGAGAAGACCCCCGGAGATGCTCGATCGGTGTCGTGCTTTCTTTCCTGCAAGAAGGGTTGGAGCGTAGGCTGTCGCCCTCCACCCTTAAGGTTTACGTCGCGGCCATTGCCGCGTCTCATGACGCAGTAGATGGAAGATCCATCGGGAAGCACGACCTGGTCATCAGGTTCCTGAGGGGAGCGAGGAGGTTAAATCCGCCTCGTCCTCCCCTCGTACCCTCTTGGGACCTCGCAGTAGTTTTAAGTGCTCTGCAAAGGCCTCCCTTTGAGCCTTTGCAATCGGTAGAGTTAAAGTTTCTGTCTATGAAGACAGCACTCCTGGTTGCATTGGCCTCCATCAAGAGGGTAGGGGACCTGCACGCATTCTCCGCTGACGAAGCGTGCCTACAGTTCGGGCCAGGATACTCTCACGTGATCTTGAGACCCCGGCCTGGATACGTGCCCAAGGTTCCCACCACTCCCTTCCGGGATCAGGTGGTGACCCTGCAAGCGCTGCCCCTGGAGGAGGCAGACCCAGCCTTGGCACTGCTCTGTCCAGTACGTGCGCTCCGCACCTACGTTGACAGAACGCGGTGTTTCAGGACCTCAGAACAGCTCTTTGTCTGTCATGGGGGGAGCCAGAAGGGAAGGGCTCTCTCAAAGCAACGGCTGTCTCACTGGATAGTGGACGCTATTGCTTTGTCTTACCAGCAGCAAGGTCGACCGTGCCCCCTTGGTGTGACGGCCCACTCCACTCGGAGTGTGGCTTCCTCTTGGGCTCTAGCGCATGGCGCCTCGCTAACAGACATTTGCAGAGCTGCAGGCTGGGCGACACCTAACACCTTCGCAAGATTTTATAATCTGCGAGTTGAGCCGGTGTCCTCTCACGTACTCGCTTCCGCCAGTACTGGAACCGCTTAAAGTGTCTTCGCTTGCTCGCCATTCCACTCCTCGGATTGGATAAGTGCGATATTCCTCAGGTAGCCTCGGCTAACCCTGAGTCCTCCAGCACTCATGATGCGGGCACCACTGCTCTAACGAAAAACGCTATGGTGCCGGCTAGGTGCCTCCGTGTGCACGGTTCCCTCTGGTAACTGTCTCATGTGTATTCTCCACTGTAAGCCTCTCTGAGCAGGTGTCTTCCCTCGGCAAGCCATCTGCCACCCCTGGAGTTAAAAGTCTAGCCACCTGCGGTTGGCCCTCCAGTGATCTCCATGTGTAGTCCCTATGCGGCCACATGCGTATTCGTAAGTCCTCCCTTCAGGTAGGCATCTGGTAGCATGTCCCTCCCGGGATATGTTTCCCAGTGTACCTTGGTATTCCTGTGTCAAAGTAGGACCTCCTGGTTATAACCTAGGTTCAGGGGGTCTAGACTTTCGCAGGGCACTGGAAGACAGCTATAAGATGGCTTGATGGCACAGACCCCCATTCTCCGTCACTCCTGCCATAACTCGGAGTGACTACGAAAGGGAACGTCTCGGTTACTAGTGTAACCCTCGTTCCCTGAGTAGGGAACGGAGACACGTCCTTGCCACTTTTTGCTGTACTCAGGTGACGCCTGAGTTCAGTCTCGGCTCCTCAGTGAAGACATACTGCGGTTGCGTTCACTTCCTCCTTTTATACCCACGCGGTGGGGCGGAGTACGCTATGCAAATTCCGCAGCCCCAAGGCATTTTCATGCCATTGGCTCATTGTTAAATACTCGAAGAGGATTGGCTTTCTATGCGAAACCCCCATTCTCCACCACTCCTGACGTAACGTCTCTGTTCCCTACTCAGGGAACGAGGGTTACACTAGTAACCAAGACGTTCCTACTGAAGTATAAGTTCCTACCTACAATACCTACAATGTTCCAAACCTGTATGACTTTCTTCTTCTGCAGAACATTAAATAAGTTATAAAAATAAAATAAAAAAAAGGTTTTCATCTTTTTCATCACTACTGCTGGGAGAGTTGGTCTTATATCTTGTCACGCATATCTTCAGAAATGTATCAGAGTCAAAGTATACATTTATTCTTTAATATGTTATAAAGTAAAAGGACAAGTCAACGAGAAAATTTATATTCGAATAAAATACAAATATACAAAAACTCTACTTTAGTACAGTAATTAAGAGTTTATACTTTGTTACTATACATCACTAGAATCAAGAGTATGTAAACTTTTGAATTATTTTATATAATTTCACAACAAACAAAAAAACACCCAAAAAAAACAATGACAAGCTGGCATGAACTTAATAACTAATGTCACATGGAAACCAGACCCTTCAGAGTTTCTGTTAGCATAATCACATTACTGTTCAATAATAATTTATAGATAATTAGCATGGCTTGATTAAAATGAAACTATTCTCTCTCAGCTGTGTTTTGCTCCACATTAAATCATTCTGTAATTCGTCTCTTTTCCTGCATCTGATGCCCTGATACCCGAGGCAGAGACATCCTCAAACAGCCTCTTAATGTGTGTGTCTGTGTGTGTGTTCTTAAATCGCCTACATTTACCTTTGCTGCTTATTCAAACATCATTATCACTGTTAATATCTGGTTTGCACAAGAGCAATCTCCTGATCTCCCTCCATTTACAACCATTCAGTTTAGAACTTCTGTTTTTTCAATTTTATTTTCTCTTAAACTGCATGTTTCTCTTTCCCGCTGGCTGAAGATCTCTGAAACCAATGAGGCAGAAAACACACACACGCATGTTTGTTTTTCTATTATGATGGGGCTTTACATTGACTGCTTTTGTTTTATCTTGAGCTAATCCTATTTTCTAAGCTCTAAAACACTTCACACACACAAAAAACACACACACACACACACACACACACACACACACACACACACACACACACACACACACACACACACACACACACACACACACACACACACACACACACACACACACACACACACACACACACACACACACACACACACACACACACACACACACACACACACACACACACACACACACACACACACACACACACACACACACACACACACACACACACACACACACACACACACACACACACACACACACACACACACACACACACACACACACACACACACACACACACACACACACACACACACAAACACACACACACACACACACACACACACACAAACTGCATTTCTGCACTTTGTAAAATTTTCATTAGGACAACATATTGTATGTGTATTATTATTCCCTCATGGGAATGTTAGGTGCTAGTTAATTTCCAGTTTTACTACCATTGTGAAGAAAGCATTTGGCCAACAGAGGTAAATCCTGATCCACACACATAATTTGCGGCTACTGTCACTGCATGTTAGAGCTCATGCAGCATTAAAGTCAGCATGAAATGGAAGTTGAAATCATCTTTTCTTATATCGTGATGTTTATCTGAGTGAAAACGGCATTGTTCAAATAATTTATTATAAATACTGCAACATTTCATTACACTGTTAGACCTTACCAGGTTTTTTTTACAGTAAAATACTGGCAACACTGTTGCCAGTTATTTACTGTAGAAATGCACTAAAACTCGAGTTATTCAGTTAAACGAGTTAACTTATTAGTTTTAGTGCAAAATGGACTACAACAAGAGTTAACTGACTTCACTTGCAGAAACCAACTTAAAAGACTCAACTTAATTTATAATGCATTAATAATGTGAGCAAAGTATTATTGTGAACTTATTTAATTAGAAACCACAAAAACAACTTTTGTAAGTAAAGAGATTTCCACCGGATCAGAAACTGCATAGTCAGTGCCTTTTAAAAAAAGTAACACACAGGCCATGATCTGACACAACACATCATACTGTACCACCTCTGTATCCTTTCTGAAACTTTTGTATTTTGTATTTTCCAGTATGGCGCTGCCCATACCCCCCATAAACAGCCTCAAACGCGTTCTTCAGAGAGTCTATGGGTAACGTCACAGATGTTTTGTCCATATTTTTTGCAGTCTATGGTTACAACTAATGGTCATGAAAACTTTCCCTGCGAATTTGAAAAGAGTAATATAAAGATAAATACAACTTTTGGTGCAGAGGGAGCATAAACAGTTGGTAAGTTAGCGATTCTTTTTTAGGAGCAGCTTCTTAGCAAAACCAGCTTTACACTGATCCTCGTTTATAAAGCAGTCTGGTGATAAATGATTCATGCAAACAAGAAAGTATTGAGGTTGATCGTGGGAATATTCCCTTTGAAAACAAAAACTCAGCCAATGCGTCTTCAGCGGTTCAAATTTAGGAACATCAGAATGATTTCTTTGTTTGTTATTGCACCCAAGAATAGAACACCACAATCGCTTAGACGCCATTCTGCTCCAGTGTATGATGATGACTGCTTACTCAGGGCGGGTCTGTGTTGAAACACTGCTGTCAATCAACAACCCTGGGAGGCGTGCGACCGTGTGACATCACACAGTCGAATCGAGCTTGAATTTTGAGAACGGGAAAACAAATAAGGAGATTAAAACAAAACCACTGGATGGATTTTTATCATTAAATGATGGTTATGTAAAGGCATTGAAAACACACATTGCAGTACAATCAACTTGTAAAAGTGCATGTACCATTATAAGACCCCTTTAATTAACTTTATAAAGAAATGAAAATAAACTAAACAGTAACTACTTTGCCATTGAGAACAAAACATTTCTGTTTAAATGACTGCAACATAGGGCAGGTGGGGAATTTTATTTATTTATTATTTTTTATAAACAAGCTCGGGTTGGACTCGGGCTGATCATTCTGATGAGCTGTCGGACACGGGCTGGGCTGGGCTGGGGCCTGAGCACCTCGGGCCAGGGCCGGGCTAGGGCCTAGATTTGAGGCTCGTGCAATGCTCTAGCAGGGATGGCTGATGCGAAACTGTCGTTCTGAAGCTTTGCGAGATGCCGAATCTCAGATGTTTCAAAACACTGATCTGAAGCATAATCAGAGCCCGTCTAACGGAGAGCCTTGGCACTTCCCATTAGCCCCATTGTGTATCATCTTCGCTGCAGTTCCATTATAATTCCACTGTAGATAATCACGGGCGAAGTGCAGAATGAATGGCAGTTTATGGAGTCAAACAGCTAAATGTGTCCTGCTTGTCGTTGAATCAACATAGATTTTATTGTTGATTCTGCAAGTTCAATATAGATTATAGGCCAAAAGTCCAATGAACGAGTACTTATGTCCTTTCGATTTCTTGCAGGTTAGGCCGTTGTTGGCGGAACATGCTAGCATTCTGCTATTGTGTGACGTCATCACATCTTTGAATGGATTTTAGAACAGATAAGTAACTTAAAAATGCAATTTTCAGTGTATTATCTTAGCCCTTCCTTTTGAATGCAACTTTCAAATTACTTGTGAATTTGTTGATGGATTTCTGGGGTGAAACCCATTGACTCCCATTCATTCTGCACTCGACCGCTGAGCACTCCCGCAATGGACAGAGATGTGGGTAATACTTTACAATAAGGTTCATTTATTAAACATTAGTTCATGCATTAACTAACATGAACTAACCATTTGTAACTGTATTTGTTATTCTTTGTTAAACGCTAGTTAATACAAATCTAGCTGTTCATTGTTGTTCATGTTAGTTCACAGTGCATTAACTAATGTTAACAAGATTTTAATAAAGTATTAGTAAATGTTAAAATTAACATTACCAAAGATTAACAAATGCTGAAGAAGTATTGTTCATTCTTTGTTAATGTTAACTAATGTAGTAACTAATGAACCTTATTGTAAAGTGTTACCGAGATGTGTTACTGCAGCCAGTCCAGAAACCGGAAGTAACCAGCCAGTGCCAAATCTCTTCAATTAGACATTCTTGGCATCATCCAAAACACCCATGTCACGTGACTATGGCTAAATGAAGCTTCTGAATGTTTCGACAGGTGGAGTCTCCGCTGATTCAGCGTTTGATTGACAGGGTTGGAAACAGAATACACAATCGCACATCTGTATAAGTGAAGTCAACTCATCTTGACCTTGTGGGTTAATGTGAGAGGATTTTTTGACTGGAATAAACCACACTAATTGGTAATTTTCTGGAGAGAGAGAGTATACTGTTTTGATATAGTGTGTATGGGGTAGGCTAAACTGCAGTGATGTGATGAGGAGATGATATGATGTTGGTAAGTTTATGTTTATGTTTGTATAGTGATGTTTTTATAGGTTTGGTGAGACCAATAAAAATAAATTCCAGCCTTCCAAAGAAAGGAAATTAATATTTTTAATAAGAATCTCTAAAAAGTGAGATATTGTGGCTTGAGTTCTTTATTATTCATTTGTCAGGACCAAAATAACATTCTGCACAGTGAGGAGCCAACAGGATACAAGCTTCATATTACAAAAATAGCTACAATAATAATAATAATAAAAACAAACAAACACATTTTTATTCGCTTGTTGTTGAAGTTGTTTCAGATCAACATCTGCAAGTGACCACTAGGTGTCACAGTGGAGAAGGGTGTCAGATTGATTCGAAGCCTCGACACAATACAACATTTGGTTCAACTGTTTCTTTGCTTCACAAAGCCTCGATCTGCCCACCACTAGTTTTCAGCCTCATAAACTAATAATAAATCCCTATTCTTATTTCTGACCATACGTGATTTTTTATTATTATTATTATTATTATTATTATTATTATTTATGAATATTTTACTAGCAAATTTTTTTGCAGCAGATCAGACATTCTGGAATCTAAATTTTAAAATACATTTTGGGATCATATAGAATCAGCATTTGAATCTTTGCTGATTCTGTGGTGTTTCTGAATATATAGAATCTTCATAGGAATCTCTGCTGATTCTGTGGTAATTCTGTGCTTTTTCACAATGGTGACATGCTCTATGCCGCAAATGGGGAGCCACCATAGTATTAAAATCATGGCTCCCAGCATGCAATTCCCACAATGTATCTGAAAAATCAAAATTCAGAATTTCAAGTTTTGTTGGTAAACCTAATACATCATCCACAAATAATATATTTTGATGCTGTTATCTAAATCATCTGATTATTTTTTAAGTCTTTCTTTGCAGCAAATTATGTGTTTTGCTAAACACTGTTACAAAAACCACAAAATTACATAAATGCCAAGAGTCAAACTGACCAACTCAAGGAAACGCTCATCACCAAAAATGGAGACCAAACATAAATAAATAAATAAATAAATAAATAATACATCTGAACCTGTTTATTCTTAGTAAGAACTTATGTTTCCAATAAGCACAAATGTCTGAACTACAACAGATTTTTTACAGATAATTGTTGCATCTCTCCAGAAAACAAATAATGTGACACAGACAACTTATTTTCAGTTCGTATAACTGTTATTTACAAAAGTTGAGTCAACAAGAAAAAGCTAGGGGAAATTAGTACCAAGATTTTAACAGTAATTTTTGCTGAACCAACAGAACAAAATCAGTTTATATATTTACTGATTTTTATTAGATTTTTTTTTACAGTGGTGGATTTTTGCTTAACCAACACAACAAAATCAGTCATTTCAACCCAATTTAAATTTTTCAAGGAAACATTTGCTGACAATGGAAATTTGCATTCACTGGGAGCAGAATGTAATTTGCCTGGAATACACACCTTCCTCTGTGTGCAAGCTATATCTTAAACTCTTAGAGAACTGTATTACCTTTTGGTTTACTTATTTGGCTAAAAGACATTTGTACCAGTCACACTGTGACATTTCAAATGATCCCAAACATGTATAACTCTGTAGGATAATTATATTCACATTAAACCATATTTTTGGGTGAATTTTGGTGATCTCAGCATGAGAGAGAAAGGAATGGGGAAAAGGGAAAGAGATGAAAGAGAAATTAGGATGATGCTAACTTCACATGAAGATAGTTTAAATGTTAATTTCCTTTGTTTTCTCTTCCAGTTATTCCAGTTCTTCCAGTCTTAAAACAGTAACATGAACAGAACAGTTTTGCAAGTTATCTGCATTTAATAATTTCCTTAAAATATTATTTATACATGTGAAGGTGTCATTGTTACAGTGTAAATATTATAAATAGTATTTGTAATTTTAAATAACAACACTTGTCAGGGTAGGATTATTTATTTGCATGTAAGTATGCATAATTTACTCTTACTACTATGTAAGTGTACATGTAACAAGGACACTGTAAAATAAAGTGTTACCCACTTTTTTCTTGAAATGTTTTTTATTTTTTTTTTATTTTTTTTACATTATGCTACTTTAAATGTTCTCTGAAACATTCCCATGTTTGCAAAATGATTACAATCTCTGTTAAAATGTGCTTATGACAAAAAAACACTTTTTTAAAAAAAAAAAAACATTTAAAAAAACTAAACATTCAGAGAACATTTGAACATAACATTTTTATAAGATAAGCAAAATATTCTCATGGGATACTTTTGAATAAAGAAGAGATAGAAGAGATGGATAGGAAGATGTCAGATGAACAGACTGAGAACTTATCTTCCTAGATAAAAACACATTTGCAGTTGAAAAAAGTAACACATAACAATATATTTTATTGCAATACTCAGCATATCGAAAATGTTTAAAATCACAATAATATCATACGGTGGTTTAAGACCCGTGATGATATCATATTGTGGGGCCTCAGGTGATTCCCACCCATACTGCCTTCTTCATATTATTTGCTACATTATGGCACTAAGAACAAAATCATTGTAAAGTTTAATGTGGAACACACACACATTTGGACAAATCCAGCTCCCAGCTAAATGTGTTGTTCTGCCAAAGCTCTGAGAGCATCTCTGGAGCTCCTCCAGCATCCTCTGGTTGTGCGGCCACAGGAATATTACTGGGTTGTATTTGTTTACTGGAACTGTCACAGGAAGTTCATCATTGCAGTAAATGCTTTAAAAGAGCCGTGATTTGTAATGTTCATTTGGCTGTAAATGCAAACAACTCAGATTTTTCAGTCAGGTGCTGACTGCGTCACCCACAATGCCTTGTGATTGTGAAATGCCGCTGCGCCATGGCTTTCGGTCTAATTTATTCATCCACTTCTCAACGAAAGCCATTTTCCCCAGTAGAGAGAGAGACTAGCGTAATTATCCTAATTAGTGCTAATTCAACATGGCTGAGCCCATTTTTGTAATGAGCCCCTTAGTAGAGAGCTCAAAGGAGGAGGGTCTCCGGTTACCGCCTCCTTTTGTTGCCACAGTAACCGTTTCCGCAGCGACCCCGCTCTCTGACAGTGATGGGAAATGAAGAGGGGTTAATTTCTCTGTGAAGGGCACAAATTAAAGCTGAAATGAAAGAGAAAGTCAAATGTCTCCTGTTTGCAAATGAACTTCTGACAGACAGCATAATGAACAGATCCACTACCAAATACACACTGTTAGACCTTACCAGGTTTTTTACAGTAAAATACTGGCAACAGGCCAAATTCTAACACTATCATACCATTTTCCATTAAACAGTAATATACCATAGAAAACAAAACTAGCCTACAGGAATATACTGTGGATTAACAGCTCTCAAAGTTGACACTCAGAGACTGTGTTCATAGTCACACCCTATACCCTCATTAACTATTCCCTATATTGGTTCACTAATATAGTCCACTTGAACAAAAAGAAGTGAGTGAATCGAGACACTGATGAACACCTGGTAAGCAGAATCACTAAAGGACAGACAAACAAGAACAGAAAAAGAGAAACACAAGATCTACAACTGACTTCCAGCAACACAGAGTGTGAAAACAGTTTACAAACCAGTTTAACCTTATTTATTTCATACATGTACAAAAGTTCTTGCTGAGAATTAACAGAGATTTAATTAATAATAAAGTTTGTTGTCACCATAATGGAGATCAGTATTTGCTTTAGTAGGTCTATTGTCCCTGGACTTGTTACATTCATCTCTCTCTGACTGCTGTAACAGTGAGATTTAAAACACATTTGTTGTAGCAAGAAATAGTCAAGAGGAAGTTTATCCGGTGTTATTGGCTTTTGTGATGATGTCACATTCATTCTGTATATGTCTGATTTTCAGATCTTTCCTGTATATAGGCTACTCTTTGAATATATGGGTATATAATATGAAACATACATTTGTTAAAAAACTTACATTGGTTAATCTATGTCTTCTGAATAATATTGTAATCATGCAAAACATTAAAAATAGTATCATTCGTGAATCAGACACACACAGACATCAACAATTATAATATTCATCTCAACAATGGTAACATTCAAAAAGTTTCATGCAGCAGTGCATGTTGGGTTCCAGGATTGTATAAAACTCCCAGCATGCACTGCTGCATGAATAAAAATCATTATTGCCACCATTGTTGAGATTAATCTGCTAAATTTTTTATATCTTGGTGTTTCTTTAAGACTGTGTAGTGGTGTTTTTTTTTGTTTTATTTATGATATGTAGAAAAAGAGCTGTAATTTATTGCTGTGGTTTCACGTGGTGGTAATGTAACACTTTTGGTTGAGGATTAAACTCTGAATGAGTGAGAATGAATCATTTAGTAATGTAACAACAAAAATCATGATCAGTGAAAGAGTAATAAAATATGCTATCAAGTAAAAGTAATATTACTTCAATAAAATTTTACTTAAGTACAAGTAAAAGTACTGGTCTAAAAATTCTACTTAATAAAGAAAAAGTAGTCATTTAAAATTTACTCAGAGTAAAAGTTACTGATTACTTTTTTAAGATTGGGGTGGGAGTTCCGTGTGGGTTTGTAATGGAAGAGATTTTCACGTATGATAAACGTCTTAGAAAATACCATGGTTTACAGTATTAATCAATTATTAAATAAATTATTATTGTTATTATTATCATCAGTTAATATGATTAGGAAAACAGGGTTTTTCTTTGGTTAAACAAATGCTTTTAATTATAATAAACTTGAAACCATTTGTTTTTATTAACATTTTAATAAAACATGTCTAATCAATTAAATTCGATAATTGATAATAACAACTTATTTTAAGCATTAATTATTTATTAAAAGGTTTATGAATAATATTGTCCTATGAAATGTATTTTATTCAGAAAATTAATGCTTCTTTGATTTAATACAAGTATA
This sequence comes from Hybognathus amarus, assembly GCA_030378365.1. NCBI lineage: Eukaryota > Metazoa > Chordata > Actinopteri > Cypriniformes > Leuciscidae > Hybognathus > Hybognathus amarus. The sequence continues at coordinate 28,404 of JAQIUQ010006373.1, forward strand.
TTATCAAAAACGATGGTAATCAAATGTAAATTTAAACTTGTGCCCTTTTATTTTTGGGGGAAGCACTGCAAAAACAGATTTACTAAATTAAACCATGGACAAAAAAAATATATTCCTTTAACTAATGAAATGTATTATTATTGTCGTTGTTGTTATTATTATTATTATTATTATTATGAGAGGTAGGCTACGTTCTACTGTATGCCTACAATAGTAATATTTCCATCATAATTTCTCATGGTAAAACCCAACTTTTATTTTGACAGGTTGTAGTGAAGACCAAAAAGTAAAGAAAAGTGTAAAAAAACAATGTTTTTTTCTCAAATAAAATTATGAAAATACCCAATAGGCATTCTCTCAGAGCAGCTCTGGAAATGTTCATATTCTCAAATTGTTTGCGAGACGCTGAAAACACCATGAATGTCACGCATACTTGAGTATGTATAGTACTGTAGTAGACAAAAAGCGGCGCAGCTCAGCAGAACAAAGAGTTATAGGCTACATTTACATGCAGTATTTTTGTGCTTAAATATTCACAGACCAGGTTGCGATTGGATTTATTGCACAGTTCTACTTTCCATGTATCTATCCATTACTTTGCATGTTTTACGTGATATCTGCGTTAAGTGAATAGTTCCACTTGACTTTCATGACAGGATTTCGGGATTCCCTCTGCATCACGTAAGTCACTCGAAGTTATAATCGGCACATACCTTTATCTGCAGGAGGGGTAGTGTCCTCCTAGCTCCTTTTGCAGCCACTTAATTTGCGTCCACGTTTTTTGCAAATAAATATCTATCCTCGAGGACAACCGCGCTTTTTCCTTCAAAGTGTTTTCATACGGGCTATAATTCGTTTCATAAGAATTCGAGCGTGATTTGTTTTCAGCTTCAGCTGGGTCTGTCTATGGGTCTGCTGTCACCTTTCTTGCGCGTTTGTCTCTCCCTGCCTTTCAACCAATGCAGTAGTTTCCGGCGGAGTGTGATTTTTTTTTTCTCCCGTGTACTATTATTTTTTACTCAGTAACGGATATGATTTAAAATGTAGCGAAGTACAATACTTCAAACAAAATGTACTTAAGTAAAAGTAAAAGTACAGATTTTAAAAACTACTTAAAAAAGTAGAAGTACACAAAAAAACTACATCAATTACGTAACGCTAGTAAATGTAATTCGTTACTTTCCACCTCTGATGATGATTGTCATAATTTAACAAATCCAACCATTAATAAACCATGTGTCTGACAAGTGTGACTTGCTAAAATACAGCTCAAGCGTCAAAATACCAAAATACCAAAATACCAAATACCAAAATACCACCTATCAGCATACCAACTAAAGCAAACAGTGATCTCTATAATGGTAACTTCAAACCAAACATTTGTAATTAAACATCTCAAAAAAATCTTCTATAGATGTATGACAGAAATAAAATCATACTGGTTAATAATAAGTGTAATAATGTGTAATGGCTGAAGTCAGTTGTAGATCTTGTGTTTCTCTATTTTCTGTTCTTGATGTTCCTCTTTCCTTCAGTGATTCTGCTTGTTAACAGCGGGTGTCCATCACTGAATGCTCAACAATCACTTACATATTAGAGATTTCCAACAGATCAGCAACTACACAGTCAGTGCCTTTTAAAAAAAGCAACACACAGCGTATCATCATTGTTTGTAGATCTTCTCCTCGCTCAACAATCACTTACATAAAGAGATTTCGACCAGATCAGCAACTACACAGTCAATTTTTTAGTTAATCTCGAGTTTTAGTGCATTTCTACAGCAAATAACTGGCAACAGTGTTGCCAGTATTGTACTGTAAAAAAAACCTGGTAAGGTCTAACAGTGTGGGCCTGCCTTGTGCCATTTAGTAGGAGCTAAACTGAGCCCAAACCCCCTCTTGCTGTACCTGTCCCACGATATCCCCAATTTGAAGAGCAGCTTTGAGCTACTAAAGATTTCTTTGGTGACCACTTTCTACCAGTTTTTAACACAGGGGCTGCCTCCCTTACACATTTGTTGTGTGACTCTACTAAGGTCATTTACAGTCTGACCTTGGCACACTTAAACTCCTTGGTTAAAGCAGAGACTGGCAGCTGCAATATTCCTTTACTATAAAGTCCCACTCTGCGAGGCAGCTTGGAACTCCCAACCATTTTCTGATGTATGAATTTATAAACACTTCCAGCTTATCCACTGTTGTCAAAGAAACCTCATATACAGTCAGTGACCACACACAGCAACCTTGGCAGTAGACCAAACTGAAAGCACCTGAGCTTTAGTTTGCCTGGTAGAGCACAGCTGTTTATGCTCTTAAACCCTTCCACTGCTTGTTGTCTAACTTCTCCCACTCAAACTGTGTCCGTTAGATCCCCATTCGTACCATCTCCCAAGACTCTTCACTGGCTTCTCAGAAACTGTTGGTATTGCCTCATCATTAATGAAGAATGTTTTATCTGACTACCTTTCCCTTAACTATCCAGATGCTCCTTGATTTAGAGGGCTTAAATTGCATTCATGTCCATTCAATATTATCTGTTAACTTCCCCAATAATCGATTAGTGCAGGCTACTGTTGTAGCATGGTTGTCATGCCATCCATGTATGCTCTGATGGGTGGTAGTCGCATCCCAGAAGCCACATGCTCTCCTCCTACTACCCATCTTGATGCCCTAATGATTACTTCCATTGCCATGGTAAAAGCCAGTAGAGAAATGGTGCATCCTGCCATTATTCCAACCTCTAAGCATTGCCATGAAGTGCTAAATTTTGGAGTTGAGAAACTACATTGCAAATCTCCAAAATAGGCTTTCACTAACTTTGTTATGGACATTGAAAAATCAAATGCTTCCCAAAGAAGCTCATGTGGCACTGAACCATATGCATTAGCCAAATCCAGGAATGTCACATGGAGCTCCTTCCTCTTCTTTTTAGCTGACTGAATTCCTTGCCAGATAACACTGATACCCTGGAATGCCCGCTTTATGAACTCAAGTGTCAATTAATCCATTCTTTAATAGGTAGGTAGACAATTCTCTAGCTCAACCCTAGATGCTTTTAAAGTGCCATTCTTCTCACTGGTGAAAAACTTCTTTATGAATTTGAATGGGTCTTTATAGAAATGAGCCCTTGCACGTTCCTTCTTTTTGTAGCATTTCCGTAGGCGCTCGGCTCTGCGTAATGTTGCCAGCTTATCTTTTATGGCCCTTTGTAAGAAGTCTGAGTCCCTCCTTCTGACTTTGTTCTGCTATTTTTCATTGCTTCCTTAGCTGTCTCCTTTACCTAACTAACCTTTCAATTTTCTGCTGCCGTCTAGACATTCCAGGAGTAGTTTGTACTTTTTTCTTCCTTTTGACACCAAACCTCTCACTTCCATATGCGTAATGATGATGTCCCCAAATTTATCCAGCTTATCTCAATCTTTCCAATGCAAAGTATAGATCTGTGTTTACCATGTCCCATGCAGTTTTCTAACAAACTCTTGGCCATCTAACTCCAGGCCTATGCCCGCTGAGGTTCTTTTCTCTCTTATGCTGGTTAGTTTGACCGGGTTCACAAGTATGAAAATGTTCTTCACTAACTGTGCAACCTGCTGATATTCTGCGAGCTGTGGTTTGCTTCCTGTTGCTGGATTTCATTCGACTGACTTGACCTGACTTCGTAAGAAGTACTGATCAATGCAAGGACCTTGTCCCTTCCCCCTCAAACATTTCATTTTCCCTTGATGAACCTTAAAACCCCTGATGGTTGTTGCCTTGCTCCAGCCACAGACACAAACTTGGGAGTTCAATGACTTTACTAACTGCAGATCTTGAACCAGTCTTACTCTCCATTAGGTTTGGCAACCGAGAACCGGCTCTTATCCAGAACCGGTAGTGTTTTTGAAAAATAACCGTAACCGTGCAAAATTCCTACGTTTCGGTTCCGAAAATGGTTCTCGTGCGATATGTGGGCGTCGGCGAAGTGCTGGGAGTAACGTCAGATTATCCTTAGCGTCTCACCTCAAGGCGAGAGAGAGAGAGAAAGAGTGTAGAGCTGCATTATTAATCTTTAAAAGATTTCGATTTCGAACACCCACGCCATCTTATTCCATCCCAAATGACAAAAAAACTTTACCCCTGAAGTTGCGGTTTGCTCTCACACGCGCTGCATTTGTCACACATACACACGCGCACGCGCCCAGTCACTATCTAGTAGCCAACATTCAAATCTGCTTGCGCTGAGAGAGAGCAGTTGTCCATATGAAACTGCTTTACAATCACACAATATTTACGTGTTACAAACATTCAATTGATTAACGTTACAGAAGTACTGAGACAAAAGTTTATAGTTAGAGTACACATTGACTGTAGTAATCAAAACAGATGCAGTCGGTAACTTTTTTGGTGTTCAGAATTTACAACATGTATACAATGAGCAAGTGCATCTTGAATGCCTTTTTCAAATCGTGTTTTTGTCTTAGAGATACAATACAATAAGCAAGGAGAGGTCCGAAATTATTCTAGAGAATGCAGAATTTTTTTCCTTCAGATTTTTTTTATGCAGAAATTGCTTAATAACATGTTGAATTTGTTTACATTAATAGTTTGTTAAACTCATTTGTCAAGTACTATGAGAAATAAACACAAAAAGGATTGTGGATTTTTCTTAATGAATGGGAACCGGAATTCGTTTGGCGGAACCGGAATCGGAACCAGAAAATTTCTCACGATTCCCAACCCTACTCTCCATACTTATATCCATTTCCATTCCTAAGTCGTTAACCATGTTGTCCAACATTGAGTCATCTTCCGCCCCAACTCTCGCAGACTCTAGGGGTATTTTTCTCTTTAATTTCTCAGAAGCTTTGGGCGGTGTCTCCAGCATCCTGTAAACACGGAGCTGGATACTGCTGACAAGGGTAGCTAACCCTTACCAGCCTAATTGGGGTATATTTCCTCCTGTCAGCTGTCTCTCTAGGCTGTCACTAGGTCTTTCCCTTATTGCCAGCATCACTATTCACCGCAATCACTGGACGTATCCAGATCTTCATGATTTCTATTACACGAGAGTTGATGTTAAAACTTCATGCTGATTTGTACTAGGCTTTCGCCAACATAAGCAAAACTAAGACGTAGCTCTACAGTAAACTATGCTTCTCCATCCATTTACGCTTCTTTCCATATGGTGGTGTGACTCCTTTTCCCAGATAGCACAAGGCTGTTTGATCTCCTATTTACATCTGGAAGACGTATTTAAAGAGTATTTGCTCATCTGCAAGACGTCTATAGGACGTTTCCTGCAGATGTCAAATAGACGTTTAGAAGATGTCTCTAAGATGTAATGATTTAGAATGCACGTTAAACTGACATCTTATAAACGTCTATATGACATCTGCAGGAAACGTCCTATAGATGTCTTGCAGATGAGCAAACACTCTTTAAAATGCGTCTTCCAGATGTAAATAGAAGATCAGACAGCCTTGTGCTATCTGGGTTCTGTCCGGCATTCATGGCTGCAGTGTACTTGGCGTGTCAGCACACACGACGGCTGCAACTACAGTGTGGTCTCCCTAGTGGACCAGCATGAACTGTCTGGATTGAGCTGAGTAGGGGACATCTCTAGGGTCTTCAAATGGGCACCTTCTGTCCTCAGTGTTTCATCGTACTAGCCCATGACACATCAAGAGGGCTCAACAGTGACTCAGGCATCCCAGAGTACCATGACATAAAATGTTATGAACATTTTAAAAATGAAAATTTATTTAGGGGTGTAACGATTTTCGAACTCGAACCGAAAAACCGCGATACTGAACTCACGGTTCGAATCGTGATACTGTCATTGCGTACCGAACACGTCCCGCCCGCCCCTGCTACCCCGGCCCGCCCAGCCCGGCTCAATTGACCTCATGTCTTTTGTGGACAGTAGGCCTACACAACGAATTCAGTTTTGTAGCCTAACCACCATTAACACCAAATAACAAGCTCAATGTTTTGTTACTTTCGATAATAAGCAAGGTTTAATCTTTCGTATTCTGTCTATTTGATCGCGAAATTCAAACAATAAATGGCGTTTTGGCGCTCTTTGATGTGGCGTGACATCGCTCTAGGTATACTGGGCTCGTCATCTCAAGCGGCAGCGCGCGCGCGAGTAAATCATCTTGATCATCTCTTCCTCAGTTACAGAAAGGACACCTGAAGGTATGTTGAAAGATATTAGTGTACTTACTGAAAGGCATCAAAACTCATGTAATCGCTCAACCAGTGTTGCAGCAGCGGAAAGACGTAAATAAAACAGCATAGCTTGTCACTAGCATTATATTTACCTCAGCAGCTGTCATTCAGTGTCCATAACTTCCTATAAATGAACTCTTGAACTAAACAAATGCACTATGTTAGCCTGTATATTATATTTTACTTAACCTGTTAATGATATCTTGGTTATTTAATGTATGTATGTTTAAAATATCTTTCATGAAAATGACAACTGTGTAAATTATTAGAGTAAAAACACAAGTTAATGTAAAAACTGCCTTATGTTCAGTTTACATGTTTTCATACAATGTGTTATGTGTTGATTATTATATCTAAAAAATTAATAGCATCTGAATTTACTTTAAAAGTCTAGGCTACAACCTTTAATATTATAGTAATGTGCGGCTCCCTATATAGTTTACAGCATTAGCAGATTTTTTTTTAATCCTTGTGAAATGTTTAATTGTAATTGAATTAAATTAAAGACAAAGACCCTTTTTTTCATTAAACCACTTTAAAAAAAATAAAAAAAAAATAAAAGCCATTTTAGCTTTCTGAACTCGAACCGAGACATCAAAACCGTGGGAAAATTCGAACCGTCAGTTTTGTGTATCGTTACACCCCCCACACCACATCTGTTTTCATCAGAAATATTTTTAAACATTGTGTTTGATTCTGTATATTTCAGTCTACTTGTATAGTTATAACCTACATTATGGGCCAACACCGACCTCTCAGTGTAGAAAAACTGACTTCACAAGCACATCCTACCTGACCTTGATGTTTGTTGATAATAGAAATAAAATACAGAAACTGTAGACAGAGTTTAATTTTCCATACACCCTTAATCTTGACGATCTTGTTGGAGGTGTCGATCAGTTTTAAGGACACGCACACAGAGATATCTCGACAATATAATTTCTATACAGAGAGAAATGTCTCTATTCATCCTAAATTTCATTTTATTGAGGCTTTCTGGTCACATTTTGTGTTCTTCCAAGCATATAATCAACCTTTCTAATTAAAAATAACAATGTTATGGCACAATTATGTTAAGGTCGCTTTTCAATACGACTACTGCCAAATGAAATTCAAATGAGTCATCATTATGCTTTTTTTTTCTACAAGAAACAGATGAAACATCATAACAATTGCATATCTGAGTGGCATGTCAGTGATTAAAGGTATAGTTACCAAAAAATTAAGATTCTGTAATCAATTTTCAAATGAGGGTGCACAAATGATGCCGTTTCGCTTTTTTCTATACTAAAACAGATCAACGTGACCATGACTGACAGAGCCTTTTTAGAGTTTAAACAGTCGTGGTGACTTAAATCTGTTGTTGTATCTGGTGCAGCATGATGATTCACAATGTATATATTATGGGGTCTCTAAGACACTTTATATATATATATATATATATATATATATATATATATATATATATATATATATATATATATATATATATATATAGGGATGCAAATTTATCAAAATGGGCATTTGTAATGTTGCAAAAGACATCCATTTCAAGTAAATGCTGTTCTTTTGAGCCTTCTGTTCATCAAAGAATCCTACAAATAATAAGAAGAATTAATAGGTATAATTGATATTAAAATTTTCGGTTACACTTTATTTCGATAGTCACTTTAGACGTTGTACTAGTAACTTTTCAACTACATGTCAGCTAACTCTCATTAGAGAATTAGTATATTATAGTAGACTGTCAGAAGACTGTTAGGTTATGCTTATGGTTAGGTGTTAGGCTTTGGGTTAGGAGAATAAGTTTACTTGTAGTCGCTAAGTTACTGATAGTCAGTTGAATGTCTGTTGGGGACCAACAAAATAAAGTGTTAGCAGATATTTAGCAGACAGTCTATTAATACTTTAATGACAGTTAGTTGACATGTAGTTGAAAAGTTACTTATAGTTAGTAGAATGTCTAAAGTGGACTATCGAAATAAAGTGTTACCAAATTTTCCTTGATTATCTGAACTGAAGGTATCTGGAGTATCTTAAATTACATTTTAATATACATTCACATAGATATAGTTATTTTAAATTGTAATAAATAAATAAGAAAAGCTTAAAAAATCCCCTTCCTTTTGTTAAATCCCTTTCCTTCACATAAGTTTAATCATGATGACTGGTTGTATATTTCCATATAGTTTCTCATATGAATTATTATTTTTTTTTCACAGGTCTCCAGAGGGAAAATGTTCCATTGACTTTCAGTTCTGTAACCTCAAAGTAAGATCAACCAACACACACACACACACACACACACACTCTGCTGTGTCTGCTGAAGGCTGTCTGCGCCGTCAGACTTTGCTGGAGCTGTTAATATGGATCTCTTAAATGCTCATCTGATGGGCGAGTGTGATCTGAATGTGTGATCATTGGTGTTTGTTTGCATTGTTTTGCACAGAGACGATCATCAGCGCTGATTTGGCACACACTAGACTGCTGTTTCTTGCTTACTGTCTTGATTCCTTGCAGATGTTATCTCACTGATGAGCGATCAAATGCATTCATTTAATACAATACATTCACATGTCTGAGATGAACAATAGATTTGGTTCTTCAGGACGTGTCATTTGAACAGATCTGCATCCACTCTTATTCATCTTTAATCAAGTTTAAAGCCCAATATATACTTCTGCTTCCAACTCACACCGTAGCTACATCTTACCCTGACGTGCACCTCTCCAAAAATGTAACAACGCGTCAATTCTACACGGAACGCGAACGCTGTGATTGGTCTGCTAGAACCCCTCCCTTGGGTTTCACATGGTCCCTCTGCATGTGTAATTGCACGTCAACATGGATAACGATGCAGAAGTATAAATGAAAACCGATGCGTAGCTTAAATCGCTGTAGGTCTGACGCAGAAATATAAATCAGCCTTCGTGGTTCCACTTATCGAGACTGTTTTCCAAAGATGGTTCCTGCCTGTATATACAAAGTGGACTGTCTTTATAAAGTAACTTCTTATTAAACTGTCTGTACACTTACAAAATTCTCAATGGTTCGTTTTGCATGTAGGGACCCTCATTATGTTTGAGCCTTGTTAGTATGTTTTTATCGATATGGGCGTTTTCATGGCTTGCCTCAAAGTGTTTGAATAGCACACGCTTTAAGTGGGCGCGGTCACATTAGCACCTCATTCGCTGTAATGAGGTGAAAGGGAAAATACTGACATCTCTCTCTTTTCATACAGATTACATCAACTGAGAATATTTGCTTTTTTATATAAACGACCTCATTTAAGAGAAGATAATTTTAGCTTCATAAAGAGAGATCTTTCGTGTCTCTGTGACAAGTATTTAATGAGTTACAGCTCTTTTTCGTACGCGTTTCAGAAAGATTTTTGCGGAGACAGAGTGAGCTGAAAGCGCAGCCTATTTAATTTATTTATTTTACAAAAACACACAAGGTTTTGATGTTAATAAGAGTGTACGCAAAAAAGAAGACCCTCTATAGTTTATAATCATGTATTGATTTTATTTATATGACCATTAATGATGGAGTATTTTAAGTCTATGTTGCAGCTATGTGAAAAAAAGAAAATCGATCAAAACGCAGGGACGCGTTTTTGGTCCCCAGAGGGTTAACTAGTGATTTATTTTTTTACTTATTATTTTTACTTTTACTTTATTATTATTATTACTTATTAAGTTTTTACGTTTTTAGGTTTTTAAAGTAGACACACACACACACATTACATTGATGTAAGTTGTTAATATTTACTTCTGTTTTAATTTCTGTATTTTCATAAAGTTAAAATTTTAACTTTTAGTTTGGTTGATAAGCGCTTCTAATTACAAGTTTATGAAGATGATCTGCGCATGGTTTTTTTCACAAATGCAGGTTAAAGTGACTGATGGAGCTGCTCATGTCAATTAACAATTAATTTGACTGTAAACCTGTTCCCTGAAAAAGCGGAACGTGATGCTGCGCTGTCAGCACTGAATGGAACACCTTTTTGTGTAACCGGCTATGAATTATGTGTGCGAACATGCCAAGGAACTTGCCCTTGAGCTTGACAGCATAGTCAATGTGAAAAAAAAAGTATTGATAAGCTTTTCAGTCACAGGAAAATATAACATTGGGTGCAGTATTTAGCAATATTTCTTAGATGAAAAAAGGAATTCTTAACGTGTCATGTCAAAAGACAAACTCAAATATACCCCCTAATTTGTTTTATTTAGTTTGGAACTCCAAAACAGAGTTTAACATTAGTGAAGCAGCTTTACGAAGCTGATTAGGAGAGCCAATAATCAAGACCTCTGTCTTATCACTATTAAGACACAAAAAGTTTTGGGTCATCCTTTTTTTTTTTCTTCTCAAAAATATAATGTGAGAGAAAAGAAACATCCACATTTTGACCATTCTTAGAGTGAATATAAATCTGAGTGGGATCTGTTTAGAAGTGATAATTTCTGAGTGGTCTTAACAGCAATCCAAGGGGAAATATATAAATGCTAAAAAGCACGAGGCCTAAAATTAAACCCTGACGGACACCAGTAGGGCCATAGCCAATTTTAGACCTGAAATCATTCATAAAATAAGATATACAAAGTTAAAACGGTTTCAAGTTGGTTGACTAAGAGATTGTGATTGACAGTATCAAAAGCTGCACTAAGATCAAGAAGGATAAGGATGGAAAGAGAACCAGAATTTACAGATCATTGGTGACCTTGACAAAGCTGTCTCTGTGCTATGGAGTTTACGAAAACCAGACTGAATGTGATTGTGCAACTGCAAAAACACAGAGTTTTTGCTTCAAATTAAAGGTTTGTTAAGGGGCAATAATAATTTAAATTGTCCAAATCAATATTTGCTTTTTTGAAACAGATGTTACAGCAGCAGTTTTTAATGCTTCTGTTACAACACCAGTGCGCTGATGGTCGTTAATAATCCTGAGAACAGCTGGAGTTAAAACAAGATTTAAATAACCTTGTATGGTGGGGATCAAGCGTGGTGGCTTTCATCTGTGATACCTCCTAGTAAGCAACTCAGTCAATTTGACAAAAAATGTGAAAGATGCACCATAGAATCTAGGCAAACAGGGTGTTGAAGAGAAAACAGGTGTTGCATGAATTAAGGACATTGTCAATTTTAGAACTAAAAAAAGGACATTATTACACAACTGATTTGAAACAGGCAACGAGGTGCCAACATTAACTGACTCAGAGAGAATGAAAGGGGGCATTGTGCTGGCAAAGAGGTCCACCTCTGCTTTGTAGAATCTTTCCCAGATTTGTTTAACTACCTCAGGGTGGAGTTTTCACTCCTCGTTCTGCATACTTTGTCTGGCCAGTAAATCTGATCCCACGGCAAGGCGTACCTAGAGTGGGACCCAAGGTGAGGAACCGGGGTCTGAGACACATAGGGTCTCATTCATGAAACATTCGTAAATATACGAGTAAATATGAGAGTGATTTGCGCGTAAAGAGATCTTCCCGAAAACTCTTCTCCTGATTCACAAATACTTCGTAAACGTCAGATGTGATAGTGAAATGTGTGTGTGTGTGTGTGTTAGCTAATTCCAATCAGTCGTAAATGGGATGCGCGTGCACGTTCATTCTCAATTACCATAAATCCCGCCCATTATATTCGACTGACAACTATATATAGGCATATAATAACATGAATGCGAAAGAAAAAGAATTTCTCGGATGCAGAAATTGAAGTTTTATTATCAGAAGTTCATTCAAAACGCCACTTTTATTTTCAAGCGTATATAGTGGCCTGTCAGGTCCTAAAAAAAGAAAGCTTGGCAGCATATTACAGATGCAGTTAATGGAGTTTCATCTGTTAATCGAACAGTCCCAGAAGTGAGAAGAAAATGGTTCAACATTAAGCTTGACAGCAAAAAACAAATGAGTTAAAAAATCGTATTCAAACTGGAGAAGGACCACCATCGATCACCAGATCTGCTATTACTTATGAAAGCTTGTTTCTGCCATAGAATGAAAAATAAAAAAGGTAATTGCAACTTTTTATCTCACAATTTTGACTTTTTTTTTCTCACAATTGCGAGTTTACATCTCGCAATTCTGACTTTATATTATGAATTGCGAGATATAAATTCAGAATTGCGTGACATAGTCGCAATTGCATGATATAAAGTCAGAAATGCATGATAGGCTATAAAGTAAGAATTGTGAGATTTAAACTATTCTGAGGGGTTAGGGGAAAGTTAGGATTCCCCCCCCCTTAGAATTAGCCTGATAACTCGCAATTCTGACTTTATATCTCGCAATTATAACACGCAATTGTGTGATAAAAAGTCGCATTTATTTTATTTTTATTTTTTTTCAGTGGCGGAAACAAGCTTCCATAAATTAGCCTACTGGCTCTCATAATAGAAGTAAAAAAAAAACAAACAAACGTTTTTTTATATATAAAATATATAAAATGCTATACTATATAATTTAGGCTACTATATAAATTATTTTTTTTCAAAATGCTGTTTAAATATGTAGCCTACCCGATTCTAAGGTGAATTAAAATGCAGCCTTATTAATGAGTAAAACGTTCGGATTTTAAGCGCACCATTTACGTGTGGCTGGGAGCAGGTGTAGATTTCTTGCGTACCAACTAACATTTGGAAAATACGAACATTTTAATGAATCCGAAAATTTACGCCAGAACCACTTTACACACGATTTTACACAAAAATTCGTTCTGCTCGTGTTTCATGAATGAGACCCATTGAGAGGGTACGTAGCCTGCAGCCCGCATTTCCAGGTTTCTTCCTCGCGGTCCAGTGTCCCTGAGGCTGCTCGTAATATAAAGCCTGAGCAGCCTCATCCATCTAGGGAGCTCCGCACATAGATTCCAGCAAAAACAGAGCGTCGCCACTCGGGCGTCTCCTCAATTAGGGGTTCCTGAGGGCAGTTGCAGTCCAAGCCTGTTAGAGGTAGACAAGATCTGAGTACTGTCATCACTAAAAGAGCTTGGACTAAGAAGAAGTCCTGACGCCAAGGCCATCAGGCTTCTGAGGGTGGTCCCCTCCAGGGAGGAATGATTCCGAGGAACCGTCCCTCCTTGGCGCCCTCCCTGGTGCGATTCTCAGAGGAGAGTCGCAGCGTTGCCATTTCAGTTGTTCTCTGCCGGTTCACCGTTTCAGGGCACAGAGGTGTCAGCGTCCCCGTGCAATCCTCAGAGGAGGGTTGTAGAATGGTCAGTTCGGTTGTTCCCTGCCGGTTCGCTGCTTCAGGGCACAGAAATGATTGTTCAATCAAATCCAGAGGCCAGTCTCGAGAGACTGGTTCCCTTATCGGAATTCCTGGCAGCGTCGAAACTTCTGCCAAATATTTCTATATGGGTCCTGCACATAAAAGGGTTACAGAATTCAGTTCGGTTCTCGTCTGTCCCGATTTCAGGGTTTTATAGCCGTTACGTCATTGTTCCAAAGAAGGATGGAGGGTTGCGTCCTATTCTAGATCTGCGCCTTTTAAACAGCAGAGTTCAGGATGCAGCTCTGGCTTCTTTGAGACTCCAGGGCATTCGCATATTAACCCTCTGGGGACAAGGGCTATTTTGCCTCCTTGAGATGTTCTGACATGCCCTGACATCTGTGTTTTTTTCAGCTGCTTATAAACATATTAATGGCACAGGTGAAATTACACTATATTTAGCAGAAATAGGGCAACAATAACTTATGAGTAACATGTTTGTATTTTTGAGAGAATATTGTTTATGCGTGGTTATTGTAAAAACTAAAAATAAAAGTTTCTGAAATAAGGCCACAAAACGTCTTGGTTACGTATGTAACACTCGTTCCCTGAGTACAGGAAACGGAGACGTGTCGTCGGGGAGTTCCCTGACAAATTGGAATCACGCTAGGGAACCTCATTACCTCTGATATAATTAAAACGAGCCAATAACAATTGGCATGCAATCTTTGCATTCCGTGAGCCGCCTACAAGCGCAGATATGAAAGCGGAAGTAAAGCATTGCATAGACGCTTTCGCTGAGGAGCCAAACAGAATCCAGCCCTCCGCGAAGGTACAACAACATGGCGAAGGACGACACGTCTCCGTTTCCTGTACTCAGGGAACGAGGGTTACCAACGTGTCGTCGGGGAGTACCCTGACGAATTGGGATCCCTAATAAAACGCCATGGTGCTGGCCCCTTCCAGCGCCTAGCTGACGCTACCCACGCAGTTTCAGAAATAGCGGTAGCTAGCTAGGGAGTCACACTGCTGTTCTGGCAAGACCCAATCAGTGGACATTGGATAACACTGGGAAAGCGTGCCCAACCCAAGAAGGGGAAGAGAACGCTGCAGAAGCCAGCCGCCTGAAGAAGGCCTGGAATACACATATGTACTATCATGCAGCTCTACAGATGTCTGTCAGCGAGGCGCCTTGAACCAAAGCCCAGGAAGCGGCAGCACCTCTCGTGGAGTGAGCACGCAACCTGGGAGGACAAGGCTCACCCGTAGCTTCATATGCTCGGGTGATAGCATCCACTAACCAGTGGGCTAACCTCTGCTTAGAGACAGCCTTCCCCTTCTGCTGGCCTCCGTAACAAACAAAGAGCTGGTCTGAGGTCCTGAAGATTTGCGTTCTGTCAATGTAAACCCGCAGGGCGCGGACTGGACAGAGAAAAGCTAGGGCTGGGTCTGCCTCCTCCTGGGGCAGCGCTTGCAGGTTCACTACCTGGTCCGCGAAGGGAGTGGTAGAAACCTTGGGCACATATCCGGGGCGGGGTCTCAATATAACACGAGAAAGGCCCGGCCCGAACTCTAGGCACGATTCGTCGACCGAAAAAGCCTGCAGATCCCCGACCCTCTTGAAAGAGGCC
Source organism: Hybognathus amarus (assembly GCA_030378365.1). Taxonomy (NCBI): domain Eukaryota; kingdom Metazoa; phylum Chordata; class Actinopteri; order Cypriniformes; family Leuciscidae; genus Hybognathus; species Hybognathus amarus. The sequence continues at coordinate 43,452 of JAQIUQ010006373.1, forward strand.
AATGCCAACAGGAGCGCTATCTTTATTATATTCAGCTCTACTGTCAGCAAAGGCTCAAAGGGAGGACTTTGGAGAGCTCTCAGTACCAGAGCTAGGTCCCAAGAGGGTACAGAGTGCAAAGCACGAGGCGGATTTAGCCTCCTAGCACCCTTGAGGAGTCTGATGACCAGGTCGTGCTTCCCCATGGACTTACCTTCTACTACATCGTGATGGGCAGCTATTGCTGCAACATACACCTTGAGGGTGGAAGGGGACAGCCTATGCTCCAGCCCATCTTGTAGGAAAGAAAGCACGACTCTGATCGGGCAAGTTCAGGGCTCCTCCCGGCGGGAGGAACACCACTCGACGAACAGGTTCCACTTCAAAGTGTTGATGCGCCTCGTAGAGGTAGCTCTAGCAGAAGTAATGGTGCTTACCACAGCCTGTGATAGATCACCTAGAACCCCCGCGTCCCGTCCAGGGACCAGACATGGAGTTTCCAGAGGTCTGGACGCGGGTGCCATAGAGTGCCCCGTCTCTGAGAAAGAAGGTCCTTCCTCAGAGGAATCGGACAAGGAGGGGCTGTTGCGAGGAGCATGAGTTCCCTGAAACAAGTCCTGGTGGGTCAATACGGCGCCACTAACAGGACCTGCTTCTCATCCTCCCTGACCTTGCACAGTGTCTTGAGCAAGAAGGCTCACTGGGGGAAACGCATACTTGTGCAGGTCCCGGGGCCAGCTGAGGGCCAGGGCGTCTGTGCCGAGGGTCCCCTCGAACAGGAAGTAAAACCACTGGCAGTGGGTCGTGTCCAGAGAAGCAAACAGGTCTACCTGTGCGACTCCGAAAACACTCCAGATCAGCTGAACCACCTGGGGTGGAGTCGCCATACTCCTGGCAGGGGAGGCAACCGTGAAAGCTCGTCTGCCACACGGTTGAGCTCCCCTGGAACATGAGTGGCGCGAAGCGACCTCAGATGCTTCTGACTCCACAGGAGGAGGTGGGAGGCGAGTTCGCGACATGCGGCGGGAGTGTAGACCACCTTGGCGGTTGATATACGCAACGGTCGCAGTGCTGAGGCGGCACAAAGCCAAGCGTACCGCTTGCAACTCCAGGCAGTTGATATGCCAATGGAGCTGAGGCCCCGTCCACAGACCCGAGACTGCATGCCCTTTGTACGTGTCCCCCCACCCCATGGCAGAAGCATCCGTGAAAACCACAACATGCCTGGAAACCCGGACTAAGGGCACTCCGGCCCGAAGAAACGCAGGATCCGACCATGGGGAGAAGGTTTGGCGACAGTGCGGGGTTACTTACACCCTGAACGTGCCGCTCTGCCACGCCCACCTCGGGACTCGATCGTGAAGTCAGTGCTGGAGCGGTCTCATATGTAACAGGCCGAGCTGCGTTACTGCGGCTGCCATATGCCCTAGGAGCCTCTGAAATAGTTTCAGTGGAACCGCTGTCCTGCCTCGAAAGGACCTGAGGCAGGTGAGCACTGACTTGACACGTTCCTCCGTAAAGGCGCCCATCTGGGCGACCGAGTCCAACTCCATACCGAGACAATAGACCCTCTGCACGGGGCAAAGTCTGCTCTTGTCCCAGTTGACCTGAAGCCCCAACCGGCTGAGGTGCCGTAGCACCATGTCCTTGTGACCGCACTTGAGAATGCGAACGCCTTGTTCTTTTCTCATGGGAACAAGGCCGCCCCGCGACTTACGTGAAGACGCGGGGACACAGGGCCAGCCCAAAGGGTAGGACTTTGTACTGACATGCTCGACCCTCGACCGCAAACCTTAGAAACAGTCTGTGTCAAGGAAGAATCGAGACGTGAAAGTACACGTCCTTCAGGTGGATCGCTGCAAACCAATCCCGGGGACGGATGCATTTGAAAATGTGCTTCTGCGTGAGCACCTTGAACGGGAGACTGTGCAGAGCCCGATTCAAAACTCCGCAGGATTGGTTGTAACCCACCGTCTTTCTTGGGTACAATGAAGTAGGGGCTGTAGAACCCGGACCTCATCCTGGCAGGAGGGACCGGCTCGATCGTGTCCTTCGCCAGCAAGACATTGACCTCGTTCCACAGGACAGGGGCGTCCACTGACTGCACACACGTGAAGTGAATGCGCCTGAACCTGGGAAGCCGGCGTGCAAACTGAATTGCACAGCCAAACCGAATGGTGCGGATGAGCCATTAGGACGGACCCGGAAGCGAGGCTTCTAGATACCGACCCAACGAGCCCACCCGAACCACCGGCGTACCCACGGAGGGGCAGCGAGGTGGAAGGAAGGGACCTGGCCCCAGTGGCAAAGTATCCACTGGAAGCAAGGTCTGGGAGTGAAGTTCGCCAGGAACCTGTTTCCACCGGGGGCAGACAGCAGAGAGAGCCCGTGTGCTTTCTGCTGTGGGAGGCCCTGCCTCCTCGTAAGCTGGTCTCTGCCCCTCCAGGCCCAGCCGCCGACAGGAGCGACGCACCGAGGAAGCGTCGCTGCTATCTGCAGACTGGGAAGAGGGGAACGAGAGTGATGCTGCTCGGGGACAGCATCCACTGCCTTTCGGACCCTCTTGGGTGGAGGAGACCGCTTCCCCAGTCTCCACCAAAGATGACCTGAAGAAGGAGGTAACTGCTCTATTACAGATGTTCTGGGTACCGCTGACCGTGTGGTCAACGGCGGAATAGCCAAAAAGATTTTCCGCCCGGCCCTCCCCCAGGGGAAGGAGGTGTGCAGAGACACCCCCCTGTAGAGCAGATTCCTGGACCTCCTCAGATCGCCCGAGTCAGGAAGCTTCCCTCCCTCTTAAGGCAAGGAGCCGGGGCTTCTGAGTGGGCCGGGCCGTCGACCTACAACCAGACTCCCGGCCTCCAGGGTTTGAAAGCTGCGGCCACAGGAGATGGGCCCACAGCAGCCCGCCCTCTGTGCAGGACATGCTGCACAGTCTCCGACTGCTTCTGGCCGGCGGAGAACTCCTGGGCTAAATTCTCCACAGCGTCGCCGAAGAGGCCGCCCTGGGATACAGGGAAGTTGAGAAATTTGTTCTTCTCCGCTTCCCTCATATCAGCCAGGGTCAGCCAACGGTGGTGCTCCTGGACCACAAATGTGGACATCGCCAGACCCAGCGAATGTGCAGTGACTTTCGTCGCCCGGAGGGCAAAGTCCGTCACCACACGCAGCTCCTGCAGCAGAGCTGGGTCAGGACCACCCGCCTGAACGCCACGGAGCACCTCCGCTTGATGTATTTGCAGAAGCGTCATGGCACGCAGGGCGAAAGCGGCGTCTCCACACACACTGTAGGCATCCCTGGTTAGCCCAGAGGAAAACCCACAGGCGCAGGAGGTGCTATCCAATGGTGGTGAGGAAGGAGAAGCGAGGTTGTCCGCGTCTAAGCGCCTCAACTCCTCATGCACCACGGGAAGAAAGGAACTGGAGCGGGCCGTGCAACAGCACGACCCGCTCTCGAGGCACCAATCATCTAACCACGAAGGTTCAGGACCCGGTGGGTTCACGCAAGCTCGACATTCGCGGCCGCCCGCTCGAGCATAGCGGCCATTTCCGGGTCAGGCTCTCACCGACTCCACCCCACCGAAGGGGGCAGCACCGTAGAGTCTTCACCAGAAGACCGCTCTTCCTCCGATGCAGCGATCGACACCCGATCCTCAGATGGCGTGCCGAAGGAGACAACCGGAACCGCCCGAGGGCTCAGGCCGCTCCACTGGAAGCGCCGACGGCAGCGTGCAACTAGAGGCATGAGGCGCCCGACAGGGTCTTTCACCTGTCGCGTTTCTCAAAGTAATCTTCATTCGCTCACCAACAGTAATCACAGAATAGCCGTGTGCTGAACTGAACCAGCAGACGAACTAGACCGTAGATTCTCTGAAGGGACTCCCCCATGTTTCAGGGATCTCAGTCTCGAACGTAGCATCACAAGAGTCATATTCCCGCAATGAGAGCATGACTCATCCACAAACCCCACCTCCGCGTGCGCTGAAGCCCAAGCACGAGAGGCAGTGTTTATGGCCATCTTCCTGAGGGAGAGATCGACCGCATCCAGAAACGCACGGGTGAGTCGACGTCCTGAAAAGGATGCGAACACATCGTGGAGCAAAAAAAGAAGAAGAAGAAGCACTTTGAAGCACCGAAGCACCGCAGGATCAGCGCGGCAGACACTTCCGGGTGAAATTGCAAACCCTTATGTGCTCTCAGTCGCGTCGATCGCACAAGCGCCGTCACACCAGCCGCCGTCAAAGAGTCTTCTTTCTTCAGCTCGTTTTCTCTTCAGAACAGCAGGTAAGCTCTGTGAGGCTCAGAAGCAAAAAGTGTCTATGCAATGCTTTACTTCCGCTTTTATATCCGCGCTTGTAGGCGGCTCGCGGAATGCAAAGATTGCATGCCAATTGTTATTGGCTCGTTTTAATTCTATCAGAGGTAATGAGGTTCCCTAGCGTGATCCCAATTCGTCAGGGAACTCTCCGACGACACATTGGAGTTCCCAGGACGAAAGGGAACACATACTAACTATGCGTCCACAAGACTTTTGACTAATTGATGTTGTTGCCTAGGGATTTTTCTTCACAATGATCTGAAAATCATCCTCCTAATCGTTCACATACAACTGTGAATTGGGTTATATTGTGAAAAACTTTTTTTGTTTGCCAAGGTAATATGCGAATGGGCGTGAACAGGCCAGCCCCATCATGAATAATTAGGTGATTCTCACCTGAGAGGCAAAGACATGCATAATAATGAGCCTTTCATTCAGGTGAGTCAGAGAAGAAAACATTGAAAGGACATATATATATATATATATATATATATATATATATATATATGTATATATATGATATATATATATGAAGAGTTTCCAAAAACGCTAATAAATCTGTATTGTAACTGGTCGGTCTTGAAAAGTCAATGTTTAATTTTACGCAAAATGCGAGATCCGCCGTGTTATTATGTAATGTTTTCTCCCTTTCATTTCAAACCGCGACAAGCGCCAGTCACCCTTCTCAACAAAATGCCATATATCCGCTCAACCAATCACAACGCACCATTCCACGCATTGTAAACAGTAACGGCAGCGCTTTAACTCCGGCTTCCTTTAGGAACCTATAGGTTTACTCATCTATTTTGTACTTTTCGATCAACAAACAAACAAAAAAAAGGAATAATTTTGACAGCATTGGTGAACCTGCGGAGGGTTAGGCATCCTGCACAGGTAAACGTGACCTCGAAATCAAATCATTTACGTGAGGAGATTAAGAAGATGAGATCGCGAATGAGGAAATGCTGGCTGTTGCTTGTTCTCACACGACAGCATCAAACTTCTGTCACGCTGACACACTGACCCCAGGGGATCTTTTGAAAAACTTTCAGTTGTTTTATTCAAAGTCAACGAAAACCGAGCAGGACACAAGCCCTTTTACAGCTGATCGCCGTCAAAAAAGTTCAGAGGCAACGTCCCAAGGTTGACAACAGCGATATGCAGAAGTAACGTTAGATCATGCTTAATAAATCATAATTCATGATGATGTGCTCATCTTAGTTAATGTTTTAATTAAGGTGTTGTTCATCCATGAAGTCATGAATGAAAAATGTTGAACTGTTAAAAAAAGGGCGGGTTCACTGCTCTTTTTCTTTGCATGATTGTGTTTATGGGGTGCAATATAACATGTATCCGTAGTTTTTCTTTTTTTAAAAGTCTTATTTTTCATACATTTCACCTTTATTGTCAGCCGCGCTCTCCCCTGTCCCCTGCACGAGCGGATGACTTCCTGAGTCTATGAAAACACTCCCTCAGAATGACGTAGTGGGCTCAGATTGGTTCGTTTGGGCCGGTGTGTTGTGATTGGCTAAACTGTCGCTCACGTTGTCCGGAATATTAACGCCCATGACCTTTACGGGCGAAACGGGCGGGCATGCCAAAGGTGGATAACATAGACGGTGGATACACGTAAATAATGATGTCGAGACTGCAGTATCAGTGAGGCAGAATCAGACCGAGAAAGCCGCGATGAATCGAGGTCAAGCAGAACCTCACCACACACGGCTTTTAATAAAGGTTTCTGAATAATAATTTGCTTCATTTTTTAACTTAATACATGTTTGATTTACACAATAGCATCTGACTGGCAACGGTAGCAACTGACTGGCTAACTAATGTTATACTCAAACAGCGTTTGCAGGTTTACGTTCTTGATCAAATCGAAAATAAAGTCATAAAGCATATATATATGAAAAATACATTTACAACATTAGTACTTATACAAAATCCAGGTCCATAATGTTTGTACGCGTTTGCCGTTGACACAAAATAGCCTAACTAGTAGCCCATAAAGCCTACAAAGCCAGAGCTGGCATTTGAAAAAAAAAAAAAAAAAAAAAACACAACGCTCCGTCGGTAATTATACATGCAAATACATTTAAAATGATGAAGTCTTAGCCTACTTACAGTGTGGCCCAACAACTGCTGACTTTTAACTGCTGGTTTTAAAGTTGGATCTGCTTCATGATTCCAGAAACAGTTTCTTGTTTACGTTAATCCGGTTGAACTCGTGGAGATTCTGGAAGCTGTCTCTCGTAAATGCGCAGCACAGAGAGCTAGATTACAATCGTCACTTTCAGGAATATAATCAAACACAAATTGTATCCATTGTTGTCGAAGTATAGTGTCCGTGGGAAGCCCGAAACACAGAAGACCTGACAGCTGCGTGAACAACTCACTCGACGCATGCCCTTTCCTGCATATTCCGGAGGGAGTGGTTGATGCAAATGTGTGGGTTAGTGACGTACCATAACCCAGCTGTAGTCGCAAAACAAGTCGTTTTTGTAGGCAATTTTACTTCTTGATTTTTAAAAGACGATATCTCTGCTTACACTAAACTTTCAGCGCTGCAACTTTGCAGATACTCTTCATGCACCAATAGCAACATTACACACTATTTGAAATCAAAAAAGTGAAATTGCAGTAAACCCGCCTTTAAAAAAAGGTTGTTAGTTCCTGATGATATTAATGATGGATGCATAATTCATAATTCATAACCCTTAGAGTGTAAACCGAATATTGTTATATTAAAGCAATGGATTTATAGTATGCACAAGAAAAATGCACAAGAAAAAAAAATTCAATGTGTATGAAATGTTATTTTGATTAATTGCATTTTAAAAATGAAATAAAATAAAAGAATGGATTTATTGCATTTTGGGGAAAAAACTATCTGTTTTTATAATAAATCTTTGAAAATCAAAACCTGGATTTCATTTTTTATTGTTATTATAACCTACAAATGCTATGTGAAAATTTGAAACAGAAAATAGTGGTTTTCATCTGCCCATTTTCTTGCTAAAGAAAACACAGTTTTACTCAAATTCATCAAAATGGATTTATAGCGTTTTGGAACCAAACTCTTCATATATATATATATATATATATATATATATATATATATATATATATGAGAAGTTCAGATTCAAAAGTTCAAAATCCTCTAAGTGCTATTTGAAATTTTCTTCTAGAATGATCATTTTCAACAAGCTTGTATAAGTTCAGTAATTTCACTTAAATGACAATAGTCTTCATTGCAATTTAAGTGAAATTACTAACCTTAATTATACAAGCTTGATAAAAATTATAATTCTAAAAATGATCATTATGGAAGAAAATTTCAAATGGCACAGAGGCTTTTGCATCTAAACTCTTCATATATAAATATAAAATCCAAGTATAAATGAAAGTTAAAACCCATTTTTAGTCATACCTGGAAACAAATCCTGGTCAAATCGGTTATGGGCCGTTTTGTAGAAATGTTTGGTTCAAAGTTAGAGTTTAAAACATTTAAAACATCAAAGAAAACAATATGAGCAGAAACTGTCTAACTAAATGAACGTTCGTTCATACGTTCGTTCACATACCCGATTCATATTTAAACACTCGTTTTGGTTTTACATAACTAACGTTATCTCTTACTAATGTTATGTAGGAGCTAAATGAATTAACGCACGGCACGAGCGTCTGTGAATTCGTCTATTCCTTCCTATCAGACACGCATTTGATATTAAAACAGTATTTGTGGGGTTTACTGACAATATTCAATAACGAGATTAGAACAAAGCACTTAAGAATAATGACTTACTGCATCAGCTAAATCCGTGCTCCTCAAAATGAAACTGGTAAGTTAACTGTAATGTTTTTCCAGGATCTCGATCCTTACTGCGCAGCAAGACGGAAGGTTAGGACGACGTTAGATCCATAATAAACTGTATGTTTTTATCGATGTGGGCGTTTTCATGGCTTGCCTCAACATTAGTGTTTGAATAGCACCCGCTCTCAGTGGGCGGGGTAACATTAGCACGTCATTCGCTGTAATGAGGAGAAAGGGAAAAGACTGGCATCTCTCCCCTTTCATACAGATTACATCAACTGAGAATAGTTTTTTATATATATATATAAATGGCTTCATTTAAAAGAAGAGCATTTTCAGCTTCATAAAGAGAGATCTTTCGTGTCTCTGTGACAAGTATTTAATGAGTTACAGCTGATTTTCCGGACGCGTTTCAGAAATATTTTTCCGAAACAGAGTGAGCTGAAAGCGCACCCTGTTTAATTTATCTATTTAAAAAAAACACAAGGTTTTGATATTAATAAGAGTGTACACAAAAATAGAAGACCCTCTATAGTTTATAATCATGTATTGATTTTATTTATATGACCATTAATGACGGAGTATATTTTAAGTCTATATTGTAGCTGTGTGGAAAAAAAAAACGATCAAAAACGTGGGGACGCGTTATTTGTCCCCAGAGGGTTAAATTACATCACCCATTGGTTGATTTTAGCTCAGTCAGAGCAGTTGGTAGTTTGGCATCAAGATGTTGTTCTGTCCCAAATAAAGAAGTTTGAGGTTGCAGCTCAACAACAAAAAGAGTGTTCTCCTCCCTTCGCAGATGACCACTTTTCTAGGTGTAATTTGGGATTCGACCACAATGCAGGCATGTCTTTCTCCTGCACGTATTTCTGCTATTCTCACAGCCGCAAAGAATGTAAAACTAGGTCAGTCACTCACTTTAAAACAGTTTTAGAGACTGTTGGGCAGTCCCGAAATTTAGAGCGAAGTGTGCATGCAAGACAGCGTATTCTGGTTATGCATCAATTGTTTGAAAAGTAACTTAGAAAAGTAACTACTTACTTTTGAAAATAAGTAATCAGTAAAGTAACTGGATTACTTTCTTGGAGAAGTAATCAGTAATCAGTAACTAATTACTATTTCCAGGTAACTTGACCAACACTAGCCATCATGTGTTGGTCCGCTCAAAAATATATCATTGGTCTCCTATATCAAACATCAGGGGGGACTGAGGTCATGACACCTTTGCAAGCAGGTCCATCAGATCCTCCTATGGGCCCAGGGGAAATTGCTATCGCTCAGGGCAGTATATATTCCAGGGCGTCAGAATGTGGGAGCGGATATCCTGTCGAGACAGGAGCTGATGCCTGGGGAGTGAAGACTTCACCCCTAGATGGTGGAGCCCTTGTGGGAGAAGTTCGGTCAAGCTGTGGTTTTACCTTACCCACCCAGCTCCCCTCTCGGACTGGATGCGATGGTGCAGATGTGGCTGAGGCTGCACCTGGACGCATTCCCTCCGATATCTATGCTTCTGGGGGTTCTGAAGAGGGTTTCGCGGAAAGGGGCTCATCTGCTACAAGTAGCCACTTACTGGCCGACCTGAGTTTGGTTCTTGGACTTAGTAACTCTTCTGGACGGCTCTACCATGGAGATTCCGCTCAGGAGGGACCCGCTGTCCCAAGCAAGGGGCACGATATTTCACCCTCGGCCGGAGTTGTGGAAACTGTGGGCCTGGCCTCTGAGGGGACCCTGCTCATAGAATCCGGTCTCTCGACTGAGGTCGTTGAGACCATTCTCCAATCCAGAGCCCCTTCCACAAGAAGACTTTATACATTGAAATGGAAATTATTCTCCTCCTGGTGTGGTGAACATCACTTAGATCCAATTAACTGCCCTGATGGTTCAGTTCTTGATTTCTTGCAAGACCATTTCTCTGCCAGCTTATCTCCTTCCACCATAAAGGTTTACGTGGTGGCTATATCGGCCTACCACAGCCCTCTGGGGTACTTCTATCAGGAGAGATCCTCTAATTACTCATTTTTTTCTGTGGTACTTTGAGGTTGAGACCTGCACTGCACTCTAGAGCACCGGCTTGGGATTTGGCCATTGTACTTGAGGGTCTGGCTTTGGCTACCTTTCGATTCCATTGGAGAGCTTTCAAGTCCACTCACCTTTATTTATATAGCGTTTTTTTACAATACAGATTGTATTGTAATACAACACAGATCAATAGGATCAGTAATAGTGTTGAATATTAAATGTCCCCAACTGAAGCAAACCAAAAGCCAAGGCAACAGTGGCAAGGAACCAAAACTCCATCAGGTGACAGAATGGAGAAAAAAAAACATGGGAGAAACCAGGCTATCCTTGCTATTTCTTCTATCAAGAGAATTGGAGATTTCCATGCCCTGTCAGTTGCTCCTTCATGTCTGGAATTTGCACCTGGTATGGTGAAAGCATTTCTCTACTTGAGATCGGGTTATATTTCTAAGGTCCCAGTTAATGTTGGGGGCCCAATAGTGCTGCAGGCCTTTTATCCTCCATCTTTTAATTCCCCAGATCAGGAACAACTTAACCTGTAATGTCCAGTTCGGACTTTGGATGCCTACATTCACAGAGCTGTCTGAGCAATTATTTGTCTGTTTTGGGTCACTCAAGAGAGGATGCCCTGCATTTAAACAGGTTATGAGCAAATGTAAAGTTGAGGCTATATCATTGGCTTATGAAGCGGCCGGGCAACCTTCACCTATGGCTGTACGGGCCCATTCTACAAGGAGAATGGCGGCCTCAATGGCCTTAATTTCTGGGTGTTTCCCTTCTTGATATTTGTAATGCGGCAGGATGGTCCTCTCCACATATGTTTGACATACGTAACCTGAGATGTTTGTGTGTGTGTGTATTTGTTTGTTTATTTTTTATCAGAGTTTGGTTTTAAAATTTTAATGCAATCATATCTGAACGGTTTTGAAAACCTGAGAGATGGTTTACAACATGCTAAAACATGTTACTCTAGTTAACATGAGAACATCAGTGGCATGGTTTCCATCCTTTTCCAACTCACGGCCCACACAACCAAAAATGTGTTTCCACGGCCCACAGCAAGCATTTTATCTGGCCCAACTATTTATGTTGTGTTGGTTAACCCTCTGGGGTCTGTTTTGAGGGTGTTTTGGGGGTCCTTTAGATGTTTTGACTTGCCCTGACATTTGTGCTATTTCCAGTTGCTTATAAGCATATTAATGGCAGCTGTAATTACATTATATTTAGCACAAACAGTGCAACATGTATAAATAATATATAATGTACATAATGTAATAGTATAATAATATACATAATGTTTTTATTTTTGAGAGAATGATGTATATTAATGGTTATTTACAAAGCTCATGGATAAATGCCACAAAACACATACTAAATGTGTCCACAAGACATTTGACTAATGATGTTGTTGCCTAGAGTTGTTTCAAAATGATCTGAAAATCTTCCTGCCTAATCATTTACATAAAACAGTACATTGATTTAAACTTTGTAAGACACGTTGTGTTTGTTTGACAAGGCAATATGCATGGGGGCGTAAACGGTCATGATTAATGCTGTGATTCATACCTGAGAAGACAATGACCCCCATAATGACCTTTCATTTAGGTGTGTTACTGGGTACCACAAGAAAGAATGTGATGACCTATTTCGTATGCATGCAAATTGTATAATATCCAAGGTAAACATTTCTATTAACAGTCTAATTATGCAGTCAATTCTCATACAGTATTTTCAGAAAGTTGGAAATATCCTCTCCCCAAATGTGTCACAAATACTATACAATACTAAATAATTTAATATTTATATTTACCTATTAAGATGTTGCTTACATCTACCTTGTAAATATATATATTTTTTTGCTATTTATTAAAATGTTTTGTAAAAAGTATTTTTCATTTTATCATATGTATATCAAAATTAATGATTCATTAGTTTGAATATTGGAACAAACTCTATAATAACAACTTAGTTGATAATTCTGGAAGTCCGAGTTGAGTGTGTGGGGTTCCTCAGGGTTCAATTTTGGCTACCTGTGTTGTTCTCTCTATATATGCTGCCTCTCGGTTCTCTTTTTCCGGAAGCACAATATGTGCTTTCATTTGTACGCGTATGACATACAGATGTACTGTTCGGTAAAACAATCAAGTAGGAATACTTTAGATAACCTATTGGCCTGTATCAAGGAGGTGAAAGATTGGCTGGCAGCTAATTTCTTAAAATTAAATGAAGAGAAAACAGAAGTGTTAATATTAGGACCAAATTCCAACTTAGTATCCGAGCAACTAAAGAGATGCCCCCCTGGCAGATGCGATCGCTGAAAAGGCAAAAAGCCTTGGTGTTATTTTTGATTTAGAGCTAAAAATGAACAAGCAAATTAACTCTGTGGTCAGATCTAGTTTTTTTCATTTAAGACTTTTAGCAAAAACTAAACCATTTCTTTCTCAAACAAATCTCAAAAGAGCTATTTCGGCAGTCATATTCTCTAGAATGGATTATTGTAATTCACTATATGTGGGAATTGAGAAAAAGCGCTGGCACGTCTGCAAAACATACAAAATGCTGCAGCCAGATTGATTAAGTCTGCTAAGAAAATGGATCATGTTACACCTTTACTGAGATCTTTGAACTGGCTGCCAGTGGAGCTTAGAGTAAAGTATAAGATCATTATCTTGGTTTTTAAAGCACTACATAACTTGGCACCACCTTATCTTGCTGAGTTGGTGGCCGTATTACACTCCATTCTAGGGCTCTGAGATCTGAACATTCGAATATTTCTGGTGACTACAAAAACAAATCGAGAAACGTAAAGGTGACAGAGCATTTTCAGAGAGTTGGTCCTATGCTCTGGAACAACCTCCCGCTATCTATTAGAGCAGTAAAGTCACTGACTGCATTCAAGACAGTGTTAAAAACTCACTTTTTAGACATAGCATGGGGGTCAGTTTAAAGTAGCTTGGCGTGGAGGTGTGATTGAGACAGCCAATATTTGTTTCTGTTTCTCTTTTTTTTCTGTATGTAATGGTATGTTATTGTAGGTTATTGTAAATGTCTTAGTTTTTATTGTATGTGAAGCACCTTGGACAACACTCTGTTGTATTATGTGAGCTATATAAATAAAAAATAAAAAATAAATAAAATAAAATAATTCAATATACCTACTTTATTTTTGACAAAACATCCCATACTATATATTTAACATATGAGCAGAAATTTGCAAACAAAAGCTAGTAGTCAGTAGTCTTTTCTTTGCAGTAAAAACTTTATAATCTATACAAAACTAATCAACAAAATCAAAATCTAAACATTTATATTTCATCTGTAACATTTCGTTTTTCTGAAATATTAGCATATAAATGTTCTTATACGGCACAGATGCAAGCTGTTCTGTCGCAAACAACAGCATGCATCTGTACAGTTCATTCATTTAGACTAGGCTTGGGCGGTATCCAAATTTCGATACCGTCAAACCTCCTCCCTATTTTACCGCGGTATACGGTATTACCGCGTGACTAATTAAAAATTAAGAGATAAGGCTCAGACGGCATCACACATGTTCAACCAGAGAGTGTCGATTCCAATAATGCATCTAAAAGCTGTCAATCAACTATTAGAAAACTGGAGATGCACATTGTCTCAAGCCAGAGAATGTGAGCAGAGTGGTGATATTTCCTCCAGAGAGGAGAGCGCATTTCTGAAGATCACGCGCGCAAGTTCTGTCCACTCGGCGCCACGAGCCCTGTATGCCCGCAGTGACATGCTGGTTAGAAAATCTGAAAACATTTAAATTGTTTATTAATAAACTAGTGTTTTCTAGCCTATGTCAGTTGCTGAAAAGATAAAGATTGAATTGACGATGCAAACTCGCATCTTCGCGTTAAGTGAACGCGAATAAAGAGTAGCCTAATGCACACTTCATATGAATTAGCCTAAAGCAGAGAGCTGCCCATTTCTTTTAGTTTGTAATTGTTTTGTTTAAAAGTAGACATTTCAAGCTTACTATATATATATATACACACTTCTCAGATCTTTTAAGACATGCATCTTATATGCCGAGTTTCAGTTCATGTATGAGTCGCGCTCCAGTCACGCGCCGGCGCGTGTCCTGATTGTATACTATATTTGCTTTTTATTTATTAATCCAGGCAATTCGTTGATGAAAAAAAATAAATAAATGAAGGTGCAATTTTTTCAAAACGAAATTCGTTTTAAAGAAAGGCTTTCTACAAAACGTAATAAGTGGTCATAATCATGTCTGACTGACCCAACGTGTTTTCTGTCAGTTGCTGCAAAGATAAAGTTTGCATTGACGATGCAAACTCGCATCTTCGTGGTAGTGAACGCGAATAAAGAGTAATGCACACTTCATATGAATTAGCCTAAACATAAGCAGAGAGCAGCCCATTTCTTTTAGCTTGTTTGTTTTGTTTAAAAGTAGACATTTCAAGCTTACTTTAGCTTGTATCTAATATGCGAGGTTCAGTTCATGTATGAGTCGCGCTCCAGTCACGCGCCAGCACGTGTCCTGATTATATACTATATTTGCTTTTTATTTATTAATCCAGGCAATTCGTTGATGAAGAAAAATTTTAAATGAAGATGCAATTTATTCAAAACGAAATTCGTTTTAAAGAAAGGCTTTCTACAAAACAAAACGTAATAAGTGGTCATAATCATGTCTGACTGACCCATTCCAAATGTTTGGGCATTTTATGATCTTATCTTATTCATCTCATGAAGTACCCTTTTCATAAAATCAACATACATAGAAAAACATCATATTATCAAACAATACTAAACCAACCAGATTT
>JAQIUQ010006374.1:0-13674 GCA_030378365.1 Hybognathus amarus
AGGTACCCATGCTAGTAACGGGTTGGACCCCTTTTGCCTTCAGAACTGCCTCAATTCTTCGTGGCATAGATTCAGACAAGGTGCTGGAAGCATTCCTCAGGGAGTTTGGTCCATATTGACATGATGGCATCACACAGTTGCCGCAGATTCTCGGCTGCACATCCATGATGCGAATCTTCCGTTCCCACCACATCCCAAAGATGCTCTATTGGATTGAGATCTGGTGACTGTGGAGGCCATTTGAGTACAGCGAACTCATTGTCATGTTCAAGAAACCAGTCTGAGATGATTCCAGCTTTATGACATGGCGCATTATCCTGCTGAAAGTCAGCCATCAGAAGTTGGGTACTGCTGTAGCCCATCTGCCTCAAAGTTCGACGTACTGTGCGTTCAGAGATGCTCTTCTGCCCACCTTGGTTGTAACGGGTGGTTATTTGAGTCACTGTTGCCCTTCTATCAGCTCGAACCAGTCTGGCCATTCTCCTCTGACCTCTGGCATCAACAAGGCATTTCCGCCCACAGAACTGCCGCTCACTGGATGTTTTTTCTTTTCGGACCATTCTCTGTAAACCCTAGAGATGGTTGTGCGTGAAAATCCAGTAGATTAGCAGTTTCTGAAATACTCAGACCAGCCCTTCTGGCACCAACAATCATGCCACGTTCAAAGTCACTCAAATCACCTTTCTTCCCCATACTGATGCTCGGTTTGAACTGCAGGAGATTGTCTTGACCATGTCTACATGCCTAAATGCACTGAGTTGCCGCCATGTGATTGGCTGCTTAGAAATTAAGTGTTAACGAGCAGTTGGACAGGTGTACCTAATAAAGTGGCCGGTGAGTGTATATATATATATATTATATTATACCGTACATTACATTAACACTCAAAAAATTGTGCAAAATTATGAACCATTAAAGTATAGGTTATCCAAAAATGAAAATTCTCACATTATTTACTCACCCTATATCATTATTAACATTTTAAGACTTTAAATCTTCTGTGGAAAACAAAAGAAGATATTTTAAAAACATGTTTGAACTTTGTCCATATGGGTTCAAAACAACATCTTTTGTGTCCTGCAAAAGAAATAAAGTGATTCAGGTTTGGTATTCATGAATGGTGAATAAATTATGACAGGATTTTAATTTTTTGGTGAACGATCCCTTTAAAGGTGGGGTTTACTGCTTTTTTTCTTTGCATGATTGTGTTTATGGGGTGCAATATAGCATGTATCCGTGGTTTTTCTTTTTTTAAAAGTCTTATTTTTCATAAACTTCACAATTATTGTCAGCCGCGCTCTCCTCTTGTCCCCTGACGACCGGTTCACTTCCTGATTCTATGAAAACACTCCCTCAGAATGACGTTGTAGGCTCAGATTGGTTCGTTTGGGCCGGTGTGTTGTGATTGGCTAAACTGTCGCTCACGTTGTCCGGAAGGTTAACGCCCATTAGCTTTACAGGAAACGCGAGAACTCCGACCGGAAGTGAACATATGTTCGAGACTGCAGTATCAGTTCTGAGGCAGAATCAGACCAAGAAAGCCAGTGATAGAGAGTCAAACAGAACCTCACCACACACGGCTCTTAATAAAGGTTTCTGAATAATAATTTGCTATATTTTTTAACTTTATGCACAGTTTGTTTTATATAATAGCATCTGACTGGCAACAATAGCAACTGACTGGCTACTAATGTTATACTCAAACAGCGTTGGCAGGTTTACGTTCTTGATCAGAAATCGAAAATAACGTCAATAAAACATATTTAAACATGAAAAATACCTTTACAAACATTAGTAACTTTCAAAAAGTATTAGTAATATTTAGTAATAGTAATATTAGTAATATTAGTAATATTAGTAGTATATTTCATTAGTAACTTACAAAATTCAGGTCCATAATGTTTGTACGCGTTTGTCGTTGACACAAAATAGCCTAACTGCTAGCCCATAAAGCCTATAAAGCCAGCGCTGGCATTTTAAAAATAATAAAACACAAGGCTACGTCTGGAATTATACATGCAAAGACATTTAAAATGATTAAGTCTTAGCCTACTTACAGGTTGTGTCCGGTTGTGTCTGCCTCTTGTTTTAAAGTTGGATCTGCTTCATGTTTAGTAACAGTTTCTTGTTGAATTTTGAACTCGTGGAGATTCTGGAAGCTGTCTTCCGTAAAATGCGCAGCACAGAGAGCTAGATTACGATCGTCACTTTCAGGAACATAATCAAACATAAATTGTATCCATTGTTGTCGAAGTACAGCGTCCGTGGGAAGTTCGAACACAGAAGACCTGACATCTGCGTGAACAACAACACACTCGACGAGGAGCTGCTGAAATATGATCATGGCCTTTCCTGCATATTCCGGAGGGAGTGGTTGATGCAAATGTGTGGGTTAGTGACGTACCATAACCCAGCTGTAGTCCAAAACGAGTCGTTTTTGTAGGCAATTATACTTCCTGATTTTTAAAAGACAATATCTCTGCTTACACTAAACTTTCAGCGCTGCAACTTTGCAGATACTGTTCATGCACCAACAGCAACATTACACACTATTTAAAATCAAAAAAGTGAAATCGCAGTAAACCCTCCCTTTAAATAAAAGGATGCATTTCTGCATTCAAAACAGTGAGGCTGGGTCTGTACTGAAATTATAAAGATGTCAACTGGACTATATAAGATGTGTGTGTCCATGCAAAGAATGTGAGATATGTGACCCAATTTAAAGAGGTGCCTGAAACAAGTTGTTTGTGGATCAGTAACTCTCGAAGTCCTCAATACTCTGTGGTATTCCAGGGAAGTATGTAGAGTCAGGACCCTCAGTGGGGCTGTAGCTCTTAACTCCAGTGTAGAGCAAACAAGATGGAGGAAAGGAAACCCTCAGGCAAACTGAATCAGACACACTCAGTACACACAGACACATCTTTAAACACTGTCCGCACATATTGTAAACCTGTAAACAGGGAAGTTGCAGTAATGATCAGTGAAAAGCTTGTTTCCCACGAGTCGCTTAGACCCCATCAGGAAAACAACATAGTTTAATAGAACAATGCAACTTTTACATTTTTAAATGGAGAGTAAATGATGACTTTTTGCAGCCTTCCTCAAAAGATTTCAAGACCAAATGATCTGAGATCTTCTCACCAAATTCATTTTCTAGCTTTATACTCTTTGTGAACTATTGTCTCATATGTGTCTATTTTCATTTCTTCTAGGCAATTTGAGGAGAAAAATCTGAAACAATGTTGACACTTCAATTAATACTAGTTAATATATCAGTAGCACTTCAGTTTAGGGTCCAATTCTACCAATTCTAGTGGTTGTTTATTAGTACTTATAAAGCACATATTATTAATACCTTATTCGGCATTATCATTTTCCACATCTCTTAATCATACCCACTACCTAAACTTAACAACTTCCTTATTAATAAGCAGCAATTCAGAGTTTATTGAGGCCAAAGTGAAGTCATAGTTAATAGTTAAAGGAGCCCGAAGCCATATGTGATGTGGCCAAAACTGGCCTTCACTTTCAAATTACTGTTGCCAGATAGGCTGCATGATCCAACAGTTTTTATCCAGACACGTTTGTATCTGCAGCTGTGGTAACTAGAACAGAGCTGGTAACCTGGATGCTGCAACACTACTGACTTTGTGATTGGTAGATTGATGTAGGGTGGCGCATCAGACCAAAACACAACATGACAACATCAACATCAGTTGAGGGCTGCAACTTCACTTTTGAAATGACAATATCCTGGCTGGACTACTGTTGTCAGTGATATAAGTCTTTAAAATGAATATGATTTCTTAATGTCTAGTGACATATCAGGGCCATTTTATGATTATTTGAAATAAATTGCTTACATACAGCTCATTTAAAGGATTAGTTCACTTTTCAAAAAACTTTTGCTGAATAATTTAGCCTACTCAACCCCATGTCATCCAAGATGTCCATGTCTTTCTTTCTTCAGTTGAAAAGAAATTAAGGTTTTTAATGAAAACATTTCAGGATTTTTTCCATATAATGGACTTCAGTGGGAACCAAACGGTTCAAGGTCCAAAAGAAACTTCAGTACAAACTGCAAACTTGTTCAAATGGCTTTAAACGATACCAGACGACGAATAAGGGTCTTATCAAGTGAAACGATCGCTCATTTTATAAATAAATAACAAAGTTTAAGTTTTATAAGCTCAAACGCTCGCCTTGCTCTGTTCTGTAACACACTCCTGTTCGAACCCGTTCATCAAAATGAACAAATCTTTTTCCAAGTCATTTGGTTCATTCGCAAAGGAAACGGACGGATTGATTCGGAAAATGAGACTTTGTTTGCTGTGCCTTAGCGAACATATGCAAAAGTTATTTGTTTGAGTGCCTGTTCATTACTTTTTATTTCATTGAAATAAATGTTTGAAACTTGATATGGCTTCACAATATTTATTGAGAACTAAAATATATAGGCTATATATTTGGACAACATAAGTTTCATGGACAACACAAGTAATAATAATAAAATAATAATACTGTTATTAGCGCAAAAGAACAAATATATTGATGCTGCTTCTCCAAATACAGCTGTTTTGTACTTTGTGTGAGTTTGTTCCTGTAAGGTCCCTTTTCTTTCGCTTTATCTTTTTGCATTGCTTTACTTCCTTTTTTTCTCATATTCTTAGATCCGTCTCTGTCCTGCCAAAATAATAAATGCGTGAAAATTTAAGAGCTCTGGAATGTTTTAGTCGTGTCTATGGGTTCTAAAGGCGTTGCCCCTGGTAACCAATAGCGTCTCCAACCATCATGGCCGACCGGCTCAGACCCCGCCCAAAATCGGTACGTGACTACTCATTCTCAATTAAAGAGCGATTCAATTGTTAAATAAATACCTCTATAAGGCACAGGTGTGTGTTAATATGTAATATTCATAACACAACGCACTACATAGAAGATACAACCACGATCGGATGATAAGAGCAAATTATTGTGACTCAGAGCTGTTTCAATAATATGGTAGGCTATGGTCTAAATCAAATAAATAACAAGTTGACAACAACTCTGTCACCCAACGATTCTATCGTCTACAAACCATGTTTTGCCATGAAAAATCACGCAATACAACTATCAAAAAAATTACGCAAAACAGCACGTGTGCCAATACCCAGCGAAGAAGAGAAGAACACAACACACGAATATGGACGTCAGACAGAAACTAGTGCTGCACACTGTTTGCGCGATGATTTGCTCTGAGAAAAAAATGCAAATAAATAAAAGAAAACATAAGATTTAACCGGTTACCTCTAACCATGCCTTGCTATAACTGGCTGTAGCTCATGACATCACTGAGGTTGAGTCGCGCAATGGCTCTGGATATCTAGCATGCGTTTTCGCTGCATTGTTGGTTCTTTCATACTAACAGACTGGCGAGCGTTCATCGGCCGCTAATCTCCGGGATTTGCACGTGATAACACCATCGGCAAGCTCAACGATTTGCAAATCGTGTTTAAATCGGGCTTAAAATCCTGTAGTGTGAATTTGGCTTTAGTTTGACAGTTTCTGGTCACTATTAGGGTTGGGTATCGTTTCAAATTTAACGATTCTGATACCGATTCTGCTTATCGAATCCGGTTCTTAACGATTCTTGGTTTCGATTCCAATATTTATTGGAGAAAAAAAGGAGAGCAAATACTTCTAATAAATAATAATTTAAAAAAATCTACCTTTTATTTGTGTCACATTTAGGCTATTACCAGTAAAACTGTGACAATGCGTCTTAATTTACAATATGATAATAATATAACAAAATATGTAGCCTAACAGACCTACCTAATTATAGTTTACTGAGGCATAATGTTCTGTTAGCTCTGTTTCTGATTTGCTTTAAGACAGGTGAACATCAAAAAAGGATCAAATCCATTGATATTGCATATTAGTGCAAATGTTTTGCATAAATGAAGGTGACTGTAGCAAAAGGATGTAACCCTTTCACCACAAATCGTGACATTCAAACACTCTCTCCTTGCTCATCTTTCCCTTCATGGCTAAAGTGAATGAAGTCTCTACAAATAAAGATTATGTTAATTACATTACTAGACCAATAGGAAGCAGCAAGTGAGTGTTAAATGTATTTTTTTTTCATTGAATCGTTCAATCAAAAGATTCGTTCAGAAATGGTGAATCATCCATTAACTAAAAAGTATTTCTGGAGTATCAAACAAGTATTCATAAAAAATAATAATACATAGATTCGAGTCATTGATTGTCTGATGTCATGATCTCCATTTTAAACATAACACAACAAGAACTATTTTAAACAAAACCGGTTCTCATTTTATCCAGAATTATGCGGCTCTTGTTCGAAGACGAATGTCTGTTCATCTGTGTTTTGTACCTGAGTGTGAGAGACTGCTATTGCTGCTGCTAGTAGCTTTATCATGGTGTGTGGAAACCTGTGGTACCGTACGGCTGCTGAGAGATCGCACCGAATCAAATGCGGCGCGTGCATTCCTTCAAATTGACCCTGTGTTGAAGCAAATGTTTCATCATACTGGAGGTGCATCATTTGAAAAGCTTAAAAGTTTGCCGCGCTCTGCCATTGTAAATATTTAACTTGCAACTCTTGCAACGCATGTGCGCCGCGCAGGCAGGTCCTGGCAGATCAATGAAACAGTAAACAAATGCTCACTTCCATTCACAACGCGCGTGCGTGCGAGCGAGCATCAAAGTAAAGGAATCGATAAGAGGAATCGAAATGCGCGTGTCTTCTCGAATCCCGGTTTTTGGCATTTTGGAACCGGTTCTAAAATGGAACTGGTTCTCGATACCAAACCCTAGTCACTATTCACTTTTATTGTAAAGAACAGCTTAAACATTCTATCGAACATCTCAATTTTTGTTCCAAGGAAGACAGTAAGTGCAACAGGTTTGGGACAACATTAGGGTCAGGGGCGGAGTGGGACCAAAAAATCTACCGGGAAATTTCGTAGACCTCCGGCCCTCGTCGCCAGCACGATTTTAATAGCCGACAGCATTTACAGTTTTACTGATTTAAAAGGAACTTTGTTGTACTATGCTGGAGTAAAGTTCATAAATGGACGTTCTTTCCCATAGGAATGTCTAAAACTATGTTGGTTGGACTCTGTTCCTCTAGGGGGCTTCGGGGGCATGCTCCCCGCAATAAAATTTTGGACATTTTAAGGTTAAATGCATCAATCTCGTGCTCTCTGAGAGATCAAAATTAAGAGCTTCAACCCATAAACTGCTCGTTGAACAAAGAAAAAGCGTTAATTTGTACCAGGACAATAAAGAGGGCTCAAACATCGTTTTAGTTATGAGAGTCTCAGTCTGCATTGCATTATCAATGGTGTTTTAGGATGCCAAACAATTATTATAATAATGTAATAATGATTTATAATTATTCCACGTTCTGTAAAATCCATTTAGTCTATACATGTACTATGTAAATGAAGATGAGTATTTCAAAACGATATTTTAACCTACATTACACTAGAATATAGGAAAATTAAATACTTTTGTCCTAATTTCTTCACTTGCAAGAAATAACCCTTGAGCTTTTATTTATAGGAGAAAACACCAGATGACCATGATCGCGTGAGCAAAGTAATCACACAGCAAAAACAGGATGCTATTCTAATCTCAGTAATGGCACAACGCCATCTCATGGTTTCAATTTTAGTTCGTTGGCAAAATATAACGCTAGAGACCTTAATGTTAGGTTTTACATTTTACATACGTGTTGAACGCGAGTATAAAAAATCTGCCTTTGCCGAACTCTCTCTCTTCTCCCTTTTGGGAAAATGGAGAAGAAAGAGTTCGGCTAAAGGCGGATTCGAACTCGTGTTCAGCGGATCAAAAGCTGCTTATGAACACTTACGTCCTACAACCTACGCCACTGAAACTGTTTCAGGTCGAGCGTCTTTTTGCTCTAAAGACAGACACTTAAATATATGCTCCGTTATAGAAAATGTATAAAAAAAAAAGATTCTTCCCCTAGCTTGGACCCCAACTGCACATGGCGAACTTCCAATAAATACATTTTATCAGACCGGCCCTCGTGGCCTCGAAACACTACCGGCCCACCGGGAAACTCCCGACTCTCCCGATTGCCACTCCGCTACTGATTAGGGTACACTACTGCTTTAACTTTCTTATTCTATGAATGGTATCCCCTGCTGTCAGAACTGAGACGTGACCAGTGGACCAGTGGCACGGTCAAATCAGTCCAACAGGAAAGGGCAGATGAGCCACAGTGTGTCCTGGGCTGTCCATTGAAAGAGAGCACTGTAAAACATTCTTCCACATGCACATATACACAGTCTCACAGTCAAATGAGCTTAATGGGTTTACCAGTCCAACATGGAAAAGACATTTTTCATCACAGTCATTTCACCGTCATACTGTTCAGCCATCAGCCTTCTGTGTTACGGACATGCAGAAGAAAACTTAATTTTAGAAACTCTGGGAAAGCATTTTAGGAGCACAAACCTCCATCTCAGCACAAAACCACAGCAGGAAAGCTGCTTTAGGCAGATCACACACACACTAATCAATGACTAAACATAGAGGTTTACTGTTAACACACAAACACGAATTATCATTCACATACTACTGTGTGTGAGGCTTCTTCAATGCCGCAAGGCATATTTACTCTGCTGATTTCAAACTCTATGCTGTTAAACAGATCTGGTAAACCATGTTTACCACCAGAACACACACACTCTCATTCAACACCTCACAGTGCGAAAACCTCACATGTGCTATCAAAACAAACCATGAGAGGCAGAAACAAGTTGAGAATCTGACAAACCACAGTGACGTTTGCCTGAGAAAACTCACTTTAGTGCACTCACAGGTGGTGGAAAGAGAGTGTGGGAGGAGAAACACCAGGGAAACAAGCTTCAAAGACACCAGTTGACCTCGACTGACTGACTATACGGCACTATTGCATCAGAGACAAACTCATATGCATACACGCAAACACCACAGAAGCAATTCTTGAACATTCAAAAGATAAATAATCCACTATACAGGCGCTGAAACTTCAGCCCCTTAAAAGGCATGAAAGACTCACCGTATCTGGCAGCGTGTTCCCTCGAACCCTTCTGGACACTGACATAGCTGATCGCGAGTCTCAGAGCACATCCCACCGTTAAAGCAGGTACCAGAAGAACACACTCCTGTAGATGACACACACGGTTCAGATACTCTGTATCCATAACACACACACACATAGTGTTCTGATACTCACTATGAAGACAGCCTCTCTTCTTCCCCTCTCTGCATCCATCCTGGGCAGCACCTGTAGACCGTTTGCATCTCCATACTATACACCTGCCTGTACACTGTATAATAGCCCGTCCTGAGATAGACATACAGAGGGAGAAATAGATGCAGAAATAGAGTTAAGAGGTGAATTCTGTGTAGACTAGAGGCTGATATGGGCCTAATGCGACATATAGACCATCAGATGTAAACAACACTGGTCCAGAAGCACTTCCTGTTTCAGTTTTTTTTTTAACACTACATAATCGTTGGAATAAAATACACTTCTCAGAAAAAAGGTACAAAAGCTGTCACTGGGGCTGTACCTTTTCGAAAGGTAAACTTTTGTCCATTTTAGATGCTAATATGTACATTTTAGGTGCTAATATATACATTTCGGGAGCTAATATGTCAATTTTAGGTATTAATATGTACATTTTAGGTGCTAATATGTCCATTTTAGGTATTAATATGTACATTTTAGGTATTAATATGTACATTTTAGGTGCTAATATGTCCATTTTAGGTGCTAATATGTCCATTTTAGGTATTAATATGTACATTTTAGGTGCTAATATGTCCATTTTAGGTATTAATATGTACATTTTCAGGTGCTAATATGTCCATTAAGTGTTAATATGTACATTTCAGGAGCTAATATGTCCATTTTAGGTATTAATATGTACATTTTAGGTGCTAATATTTCCATTTTAGGTGTTAATATGTACATTTTAGGTATTAATATGTACATTTTAGGTGCTAATATGTCCATCCATTTTAGGTGCTAATATGTCCATTTTAGGTGTTAATATGTACATTTTAGGTGCTAATATGTCCATTTTAAGTGTTAATATGTACATTTCGGGAGCTAAAATGTCCATTTTAGGTATTAATATGTCCATTTTAGGTATTAATATGTCCATTTTAGGTATTAATATGTACATTTTAGGTATTAATATGTACATTTTAGGTGTTAATATGTACATTTTAGGTGTTAATATGTACATTTTAGGTGCTAATATGTACATTTTAAGTGTTAATATGTACATTTCGGGAGCTAAAATGTCCATTTTAGGTATTAATATGTACATTTTAGGTATTAATATGTACATTTTAGGTATTAATATGTACATTTTAGGTATTAATATGTACATTTTAGGTGTTAATATGTACATTTTAGGTGCTAATATGTCCATTTTAAGTGTTAATATGTACATTTTGGGAGCTAAAATGTCCATTTTAGGTATTAATATGTACATTTTAGGTATTAATATGTACATTTTAGGTATTAATATGTACATTTTAGGTGCTAATATGTCCATTTTAAGTGTTAATATGTACATTTTGGGAGCTAATGTCCATTTTAGGTATTAATATGTCCATTTTAGGTATTAATATGTACATTTTAGGTGCTAATATGTCTATTTTAAGTGTTAATATGTACATTTCAGGAGCTAATATGTCCATTTTAGGTATTAATATGTACATTTTAGGTGCTAATATGTCCATTTTAAGTATTAATATGTACATTTTAGGTGCTAATATGTCCATTAAGTGTTAATATGTACATTTCAGGAGCTAATATGTCCATTTTAGGTGTTAATATGTACATTTTAGGTATTAATATGTACATTTTAGGTGCTAATATGTCCATTTTAGGTGCTAATATGTCCATTTTAGGTGTTAATATGTACATTTTAGGTGCTAATATGTCCATTTTAAGTGTTAATATGTACATTTCGGGAGCTAAAATGTCCATTTTAGGTATTAATATGTCCATTTTAGGTATTAATATGTACATTTTAGGTGCTAATATGTCCATTTTAAGTGTTAATATGTACATTTTGGGAGCTAATATGTCCATTTTAGGTATTAATATGTCCATTTTAGGTATTAATATGTCCATTTTAGGTGCTAATATGTCCATTTTAAGTGTTAATATGTACATTTTAGGAGCTAATATGTCCATTTTAGGTATTAATATGTACATTTTAGGTGCTAATATGTCCATTTTAGGTATTAATATGCACATTTTAGGTATTAATATGTACATTTTAGGTATTAATATGTACATTTTAGGTGCTAGTATGTACATTTTAAGTGTTAATATGTACATTTTGGAAGCTAATATGTCCATTTTAGATCTTATATATGTCAATTTTAGGTCCTTATATGTACATTTTAGGTGCTAATATGTACCACTAAGGTACCAATATGCAGCCTTTGGGTACAAAAGCGTACCTTTTGAAAAGGTACAGCCCCAGTGACAGCTTTTGTACCTTTTTTTCTGAGAGTGTACAACCAACAGAACATATGCAACTGAATCAAAAAGTTAAACACACATCTTTAAAATGGTTTTTTTACATTTGAAATAAAGAAACACAAAACTGAAACAGGAAGTGTTTCTGGACAAGTGTTGTTTACATCTTGCAAAATGGTCTATAGTATTATAAATAAATTGTTTGACGAATGACAAATGAGACATAGGGCTAGAAATAAATGAATTTACATTTTTACATTTATTAATTTAGCTGACGCTTTTATCCAAAGCGACTTACAATTGCTATATATGTCAGAGGTCGCATGCCTCTGGAGCAACTAGGGGTTAAATGTCTTGCTCAGGGACACATTGGTGTCTCACAGTGGATTCGAACCTGGGTCTCTCACACCAAAGGTGTGTGTTCTATCCACTGCACCATCACCACTCCAATTTAAATAAATAAATAAATAAATTTTCTTTAAACATTTAACCACAAAATATGTGTTGTTCATTCTGTGCTCCAGAAATAACAGGAAGAGCCGTCAAATTATACAGTTAGATATACTCTAAATGCACTCACAGTAGGGGAGCGTGGGGCAAGTTGTAACACACTTGTTTTAAATGCTTACACACATACCAGCATGTACGAAACTTGGTGTATTGTACTAGTTGCCATTTCAACGCTATATAGAGAAAAACTGCGCCCAAAATTCCGAAATCTTTGTAAGATATCACTGAACATTTATTTGACCATATCAAAAGTACATTTCTTACTTAAGTCTATTTTTTGTGTTCATTTAAAATTAGACAAATACTGATCTATTATTTTAGAATCTTCCAATCTTTTGTTTAACACTTGATATCGTTCTTTAATGCTTCGCTGAACTAAAGACACTAGCAGGGTTTAAACCCCAGTTGTGCAGTTTGGGCATGTTGTCACACTGCATTACAATGTGTCCCTATTAAAAAATACTTCTATACTTTTATGAATTATATTGAGAAAACAAGAGAAACATGTAAATAAAGACTGAGAGCTAATGTTCAGATTATCAATTATTAATTATTATTTTGTTTTGAAATGCTGTATAGCTGTGTGTTCGGTGTGTTTGTCGTCAAACTCAAAAATGTGTATATTTTAAGTTATTAAAAATGCCATTATTTTATAAGAAAAAGTTAATAATTGCACTTTATTAAGAAATATTTTGTTTTGACTTTTTTTATTAAATCAATTGCATTTTAAGCTTATGGTGATGTTACAATGGAAACCACCTATGGGGCATGTTGTCACATTTCACTTTCATTCTTTCAGGGTAAATCAAGAAAAAGTATACACTGTATTAATAAAACAAAACCACATAATTGTACTTAGACATGTGGGAAATTAATGTGAATGAAAAAAAATTCTAAACCCTTTTTCTACAAATGAACAAAGTCAAAAAGTGTTATGTTGTGCTCGCCCTCCCCTACTTGACAAATCTTCCAATCGTTGAACCTCTTTTAACATGACTATAGGCGTCTTAAACATGATTATAATGCGCTAAAGAAACTCTTAAAAGCAGCCAGATGCTGCAGAGTCTAGCACGTTTAAAAGCAGCATTGTGGGGGGGAACGTGATGCATTCTGGGAGGAGAACATAACCAATTTGTGAACGAGTTATTGGTTTCGAGTTTGAGTCTTTTAAATTAATCCTTTGAACCAGTTCCCAACCTGAAACAATTCACATTGTAATTGTTTCTCTAGTGAGTTTAAATCTTAAATGCAAATATGATCTCGGGAACCCCTCTATAGACCATTTCACAAGATGTAAAGACACATGGTCCAGAAACACTTCCTGTTCCAGTTTGTAACTGTTTTTCTTTATTCCACATGTAAGAAGAACATCTTAAAGATGTTCGTTTAACTTTTTGATTCAGTTGTTAAATGTTCTGTTGGTTGCAATTATCCAGCTTCTTGATGTAGTGTTAAAAAAGTTGAAACAGGAAGTGTTCTGGCATCCAGTGTTGTTTACATCTCTGTGAAATGGTCTATAGAGATTCTTTTAAACTGTTATATAGCCTAAAATAATTGAATAGTAACATTGTCTTAGAATTAGTTTCTATTGTGTTAGATTTAAAAAACTTAAAGAAAACTTAAAAAACTGTTAA
>JAQIUQ010006378.1:0-37500 GCA_030378365.1 Hybognathus amarus
CACTCATGAAACAATTTCGCCAAAATGGAAGGAAAGCCGTACTCACGGTAGACCGACTGTATGTTGATGGACAACTTTTCAGGGACGATAATATGTACTGGTTATAAAATACATCGCCGAAGGCTGATTAACGAAGGGAGAGCAGAGAAAAGAAAAAAAAAAAAAAAACGGAAAAAGAAACGTGTCGCCAATGAACGCAACATAAGATCTGCTATACTCACCTACTTCACGCTGTCTATTTAACATGCTATTTGTTTTGTCATCCGAAAAAAAGCGTTGTCATTATTATTTATGGTGTTTGTCTGTCACTGAATATGTATTGCAAGTATATTTTATGTCTACATCATTTAAAAGGGGACTGATTCTTATAATAAATATAGAACACAATTATGTAGTATATCACAAATGTCACACCTAAAATTAGTCAGCTGGAATGTAAGAGGCATTAACTCCGCAGCTAAAAGAACTAAAATTTTAACCCACATTAAAAAACTCAAGGCCGATATATGTCTATTGCAAGAAACACATCTTCTGGAATCAGAACACAAGAAATTAACAAATACACAATTAACACAAATATATTCTGCATCTTACAATTCTAAGAAAAGAGGTGTAGCTATATTAATCAATAAAAGCATAACAGTTATTAATCACTCAACTATATGTGATCCAGAAGGACGATATGTTATTATCAATATAACTTTTAACAATGAAATACTGACCATTGCTAATATTTATGGACCAAACATAGATGACCCACAATTTTTCAATAATTTTTTCTCATCAATAGCCAACCTCTCCCAATCAGCCATCATAATCGGGGGAGACTTTAACACAGTTATTGATCCAACTCAAGACAAATCAAATACACCATCAAATTTTAAACCATGGCAATCTACAGAAACCATTAAACAATACATGGCTGACCTAGGTCTTGGCGATAGCTGGAGGCTCACAAACCCAAACTCAAGAGAATACAGTTATTTTTCATCTGTCCATAAATCATATTCGCGTATTGACTATTTCTTAACAAGCAATTCTCTCATTCCTGACATTCTAAATACAACAATACACCCTATCGTTATCTCGGATCATGCGCCAATTAC
Organism: Hybognathus amarus; assembly: GCA_030378365.1. Taxonomy (NCBI): domain Eukaryota; kingdom Metazoa; phylum Chordata; class Actinopteri; order Cypriniformes; family Leuciscidae; genus Hybognathus; species Hybognathus amarus. The sequence goes on from JAQIUQ010006378.1 coordinate 1,107, forward strand.
TATGACCATTAATAACAGAAATGATACTAAAAAATCATTTAGATGGAGGATGAATACCTCATTACTTCAAGACAATGAATTTAATGAATACTTTAAAAAAGAATGGGCATTTTTCATAGAAACAAACAATACACCAGACATCTCTGCCACAACTCTCTGGGAAACAGCTAAGGTTGTACTTAGAGGAAAGATAATATCGTACTCTACATACAAATACCAAAAGGAACAAAGTCGAGAAAAAGAATTAGAGAACAAAATACATTCATTACACAATATTTACTCTCATAATCCCAATGAACAGACTCTACAGGAAATAAATAAAACAAAAGATGAACACAATGACATTATAAATAAAAGGATAGAATTTCAAAAACAATGCCTTAGACATAAACATTTTGAAAATAATGACAAATCAGGTAAATATCTTGCTAATCTACTCAAACGTAATAGAGAAAAGACAATTATCCCGGTAATCAATAATCCGCAAGGAAAGACACTCCACTCCTCACAAGATATCAATGATACTTTTCGTACATTTTATAAACATCTCTATAGTAATACAAAAGAACCAGAAATTAACAACACTAATTCATTTCTTAATAATTTATCTTTACCCAGTCTGAGCACAACACAAAGAGAATCATTAGAAGAACCTATATCAGAAACTGAATATAAACAAGCCCTTGATTCGCTGTCAAACAATAAAGCTCCAGGTTTAGATGGATACCCACCAGAATTTTATAAACATTTTTGGTCAACTGTATCACCATTATTTTTGCGAATGATGGCAGAAATTAAAAACACTTCTTCCATTCCACCGCACATGAACACAGCGCTAATTTCAGTCCTGCTTAAACCAAACAAAGACCCAATGTTATGCACTAGTTATCGCCCATTATCTCTTCTAAATACTGACTTAAAAATTATAAGTAAAGCTTTGGCTACACGTCTTGAAACCGTAATTTCATCTCTGATCCATCCAGATCAAACAGGTTTCATCAAAGGACGCCAGTCATCAAACAATACCAGACGATTATTCAATATTATGAACCAATGTAATCAAAACCAAAAAAAGACATTAATCATATCACTAGATGCAGAAAAAGCTTTTGATAAAGTTAGCTGGCACTTTCTGTATGTGACACTTAAAAAATTCGGGTTCGGAGACAGCTTTACTCACTGGATTAAAGTACTATATAACACACCACTAGCATCTGTTATAACAAATGGCAAAATATCATCACCATTCCAACTTCAGAGAGGCACCCGCCAAGGATGCCCCTTATCACCATTACTATTCGCATTGTTTATAGAACCGCTTGCTGCTGCAATAAGACAGAATGATAAAATTTCGGGAGTTCTATCAAACAACACAGATCATAAAATTTCATTATACGCGGACGACATACTTCTATTTATACAAAATCCTAAAACATCTCTTACCGAATTAATGAAACTCATCAATGAATATTCTACCATATCAGACTACTCCATAAACTGGACTAAATCAACAATTTTGCCACTGAACATTAAACCAAATGACCAAAGCATACAAAATGTCCCATTCAAAATAAATAATATTACATACTTAGGAATACACATATCACAGAACCTCTCTGAGTTGTTTAGCCTCAACTTCAATCCACTACTGAAAACAATAGAAGATGATTTAACTCGATGGATGAATCTGCCACTTTCCATTATAGGTCGTATTGCAACAGTTAAAATGTCTATTTTACCAAAAATCCTATATCTATTCACCATGACTCCGGTACAACCAACTAAGAAATGGTTTACATCATTAAATCAAATAATCAGCAAATTCTACTGGAAAAAAAAGAATCCAAAAATTAGTTTACAAACACTTCAAAAAAATAAATCTCAAGGCGGCCTAGGAGCACCAAATTTCAATTACTATTACTTAGCGTCCCATTTACAATATCTTTGCTACTGGATCAAAGGTGACAACCCCCAAAACCCATGGCTAGAATTAGAACAAACAGAATGCAAAGAAATAACTATATCCGATCTCCCATCCCTCACAAAAAACAAAATCAAACAACACAATCTCTTTAAGAATGTAACCATTAAAACAACTCTCTCCGCTTGGTGGCAAATTAATACATTGACAAAACATGAGCTGACACCACATTCCGACTCACCTATATGGCATAATCCTGATTTTACTATCAATAAAATTCCACTAAACAACATTAAATGGAAAAAGAAAGGGATCACTCATCTACATCACCTGTTTACTGGCAACACCTTCGCTACATTCACAGAATTAACTCAGAAATTTAATTTAGGAAAGGAACAGTATTACTATTACTTACAAATTAGGAATTCTATTAAAACTACAATTGGAGACAAGGAGATTGCACAACCTCCCTCAATCCTAAAACAAATCACCACAATTAGTAATTCATCAAAAACACTTAGTAAATTATACACTCTAATATCATCAATAGACACTACAACAATAGTAGTACCAGTTAAACAATGGGAAAAGGATCTCAATATCAACACAAATGAGGAATTATGGAAAACAGTTTGCAGAAACACTTTTATCTTAAGTACAAACATAAACATTCAGTTAATTCAGTATAAAATTTTACACAGAACTCACATAACACAGCATAAGATGTTTAAAATGGGATTAGTAACTTCTGACAGATGTATTAACTGCAGTTTAAATACACCGGACACTTACTTTCATGCGCTCTGGCTATGCCCACCGGTTCATCAGTTCTGGTTAAATATTGTTAATAAACTATCAGAATTTTTTAAAATTAAAATTAAGGCACTACCATTATTATGTCTTTTAGGTGACACTTCACAAATGAACCCCTCTTTTGAACACTCGAAACCTCTGCTCTTATCTCTAGCTATCGCCAAAAAAACTATACTACTCAATTGGAAAAATAAATGCCAAATCTCAATCACACAATGGCTACATCTACTAAGGGATCATATCATTAAAGAGAAACAAACAGCAGCAAATAAAAACCAACTATACGAATTTAATAATATTTTCAGTCCACTGCTCTCATCTTTAAATACAGATTAAAACTAGCAAGGGAGTTGATGCCTCAAACATGCCTCAAACAAAACCTATAATCTCTGGTGTATAGAATGAATTAATAAGGATATTCAATAAACTTAAATTAAAAATTATCCATATAATAAATAAATAACGTAATAAATCTAGATAAGAGTATGACTAAATTCATTCATGTTTGTACATATGTATGTGTATATATTATAGCATGAATTATATTTAAGTTATATTAACTTTATTATTATTGATTTTCACTTAATAATAATAATAATTATTATTTTTTATTATTGTTGTTATGAATATTTATTATTATTATTTTTTTTTATTGTAATTATTTGTATCTTTTTTTTGGAAGATGGTGGTAGTAGGGATGGCAGTATTGATGATATGGTTAAACCGTTTATATTCCTTGAAAATATTAAGTACCTGGGTCAGGCAGCTGCTCTGGGTGCTGTTGGTGGGTGCGGCTGGCACATCCTGTCGGCATTAACATGCCCATACCCCCAATTCGCCACCTCCCCCATGCAAAACAAATAAGATGGACGGATATCTGTGCTGGATGTGGTGTTGCTGGCTGGGAAGCTAGCCAGTGCACACCAGGGTCTAAGCCGCAGATTTAGATCTAAGCCCAGAAAAAAAGGGACAACCAAACTGGACTTATGTCCTGTCAGGTCACGACCAGACTAGGGGAGCTTGGTCTGGTGGTGCCTGGTATGGTGCCCCATCTTACTCCACGGAGGAAGACTCATCCAAACAAGGAGTCGTAACCATTGGGGTTGGGTGTTGCTGGCGGTCTATGTGGGGGGGGGGGGGGTCTGTTGGTCGTACTCACCGGCAGTGGTGGAGTGGCTCCCAGGCCTAGAGAATAGTGTATATTCACTATAATTTTATTTACTGATCCATATATTATTATAATTACTAACAATCTATATGTATTATTAATTACAATATGTATTATTGTAATTACTATTATCATTTTCACAGCTCTACTACCATTCCTACTACCCATATTATTATCATGAATACTGTTGGTTGCCACTGTTACCACTACTATCACTACTATTCCTATCTTTTTAGTTATTACTATTATTAGTATGAAGACTGCCTCTACTTCCACTACAATTTTACCACAACTACCATGAATATCTCAATATTGCTTCTATCTAAATCTCTAAATATCCCATTGCTTACAACATATCAATGTACTTGCATTAATGTTTTTGTCTTTGTTTTTTTTGTTTTTTTTTTGTTTGTTGTTTTTTGCTTATTTTTGTCTGCCTATCTTGTATGTGCACCATGTATGCCTTTCTCTCTTTTGCATGTATACATAATTCACTGATCTCTTATTTTTGTATAAAGTATGTTTTGTTAACTTGCAATAAAAAAAAAAAAAAAAATGACTTTACCCAAAAACGACAGTGGTACCCCTTACGTTTTTTTTCGGGTCAAAATATTTCATTTCCTTAAACTCTGGATTCTGATAGAGGGCCATGTGGACTTAGATCTGAGTGCAAAAATGGAGGCTCTAGACCCTTCCAGAGCTGAGATATTGAGATCTCACGTAGCATTTATGCCATTGTAAATATCTCAATATCTCAGCTCTGTATGCCATTATAAATATCTAAATATCTCAGCTCTGGAAGGGTCTAGAGCCTCCATTTTGCACTCAGATCTAAGCCCCATGGCCCTTTAGTGCAATCCAGAGTTCGAAAATCAAAATTTTGACCCGAAAAAAAAACGACAGTGGTACCCCTTAGGTTTTTTTTTTTCGGGTCAGAAATATTGATTTTCTTGAAACTCTGGATTCTGAGTAGAGGGCCATGGGACTTAGATCTGAGTGCAAAAATGGAGGCTCTAGACCCTTCCAGAGGTGAGATATTGAGATAGTAATTATGGCATAAATGCTACGTGAGATCTCAATATCTCAGCTCTGGAAGGGTCTAGAGCCTCCATTTTTGCACTCAGATCTAAGTCCATGGCCTCTATTGAATCCAGAGTTTCAAGAAAATCAAAATTTTGACCTCGAAAAAAACGTCAGTGGAACCCCTTACTCGTTTTTTTTTTCGGGTCAGAAATTTTGATTTTCTTGAAACTCTGGATTCTGATAGAGGGCCATGTGACTTAGATCTGAGTGCAAAAATGGAGGCTCTAGAACCTTCCAGAGCTGAGATATTGAGATTTCACGTAGCATTTATGCCATTGTAAATATCTCAATATCTCAGCTCTGTATGCCATTATAAATATCTAAATATCTCTAGCTCTGGAAGGGTCTAGAGCCTCCATTTTTGCACTCAGATCTAAGTCCCATGGCCCTCTATCAGAATCCAGAGTTTCAAGAAAATCAAAATTTTCGACCCAAAAAAAAAACGACAGGGGTACCACTGTCGTTTTATTTTCGGGTCAAAATTTTGATTTTCTTGAAACTCTGGATTCTGATAGAGGGCCATGGGACTTAGATCTGAGTGCAAAAATGGAGGCTCTAGACCCTTCCAGAGCTGAGATATTGAGATTTCACGTAGCATTTATGCCATTGTAAATATCTCAATATCTCAGCTCTGTATGCCATTATAAATATCTAAATATCTCAGCTCTGGAAGGGTCTAGAGCCTCCATTTTGCACTCAGATCTAAGTCCCATGGCCCTCTATCAGAATCCATAGTTTCAAGAAAATTAAAATTTTGAGCCCGAAAAAAAAAAACGTAAGGGGTACCACTGTCGTTGTTTTTTTTTTCGGGTCAAAATTTTGATTTTCTTGAAACTCTGGATTCTGATAGAGGGCCATGGGACTTAGATCTGAGTGCAAAAATGGTGGCTCTAGACCCTTCCAGAGCTGAGATATTGAGATATTTACAATGGCATATGAGCTAGATATTGAGATATTTACAATGGCATAAATGCTACGTGAAATCTCAATATCTCAGCTCTTGGAAGGTCTAGAGCCTTCATTTTTGCACTCAGATCTAAGTCCCATGGCCCTCTATCAGAATCCAGAGTTTCAAGAAAATCTAAACTTTGACCCGAAAAAAAAAAACGTAACAGTGGTACCACTGTCGTTTTTTTTTGGGTCAAAATTTTGATTTTCTTGAAAACTCTGGATTCTGATAGAGGGCCATGTGACTTAGATCTGAGTGCAAAAATGGAGGCTCTAGACCCTTCCAGAGCTGAGATATTGAGATCTCACGTAGCATTTATGCCATTGTAAATATCTCAATATCTCAGCTCTGTATGCCATTATAAATATCTAAATATCTCAGCTCTGGAAGGGTCTAGAGCCTCCATTTTGCACTCAGATCTAAGTCCCATGGCCCTCTATCAGAATCCAGAGTTTCAAGAAAAATCTAAACTTTGATCTCGAAAAAAAAAAACGTAAGGGGTACCACTGTCGTTTTTTTTCGGGTCAAAATTTTGATTTTCTTGAAACTCTGGATTCTGACAGAGGGCCATGGGACTTAGATCTGAGTGCAAAAATGGAGGCTCTAGACCCTTCCAGAGCTGAGATATTGAGATCTCACGTAGCATTTATGCCATTGTAAATATCTCAATATCTCAGCTCTGTATGCCATTATAAATATCTAAATATCTCAGCTCTGGAAGGGTCTAGAGCCTCCATTTTGCACTCAGATCTAAGTCCCATGGCCCTCTATCAGAATCCAGAGTTTCAAGAAAATCAAAATTTTGATCCCGAAAAAAAAAACGTAAGGGGTACCACTGTCGTTTTTTTTTGGGTCAAAATTTTGATTTTCTTGAAACTCTGGATTGTGATAGAGGGCCATGTGACTTAGATCTGAGTGCAAAAATGGTGGCTCTAGACCCTTCCAGAGCTGAGATATTTAGATATTTATAATGACATAAATGTGATCGTGAAATTCTCAATATCTCAGCTCTGGAAGGGTCTAGAGCCTCCATTTTGCACTCAGATCTAAGTCACATGGCCTCTATCAGAATCCAGAGTTTCAAGAAAACTCAAAATTTCGACCCAAAAAAAAAACACAGTGGTACCCCTTACCTTTTTTTTTGGGTCGAAATTTTGATTTTCTTGAAACTCTGGATTCTGATAGAGGGCCATGTGACTTAGATCTGAGTGTAAAAATGGAGGCTCTAGACCCTTCCAGAGCTGAGATATTGAGATTTCACGTAGCATTTATGCCATTGTAAATATCTCAATATCTCAGCTCTGTATGCAATTATAAATATCTAAATATCTCAGCTCTGGAAGGGTCTAGAGCCTCCATTTTGCACTCAGATCTAAGTCCCATGGCCCTCTATCAGAATCCAGAGTTTCAAAAAATCAAAATTTCGACCTCAAAAAAAAACGACAGTGGTACCCCTTAGGTTTTTTTTTTTTGGGTCGAAAATTTTGATTTTCTTGAAACTCTGGATTCTGATAGAGGGCCATGGGACTTAGATCTGAGTGCAAAAATGGAGGCTCTAGACCCTTCCAGAGCTGAGATATTTAGATATTTATAATGGCATACAGAGCTTAGATATTGAGATATTTACAATGGCATAAATGCTATGTGAGATCTCAATATCTCAGCTCTGGAAGGGTCTAGAGCCTCCATTTTTGCAATCAGATTAAGTCCCATGGCCTCTATCAGAATCCAGAGTTTCAAGAAAATCAAAATTTTGACCCGAAAAAAAAACACAGTGGTACCCCTTACGTTTTTTTTTTGGGTCGAAAATTTTGATTTTCTTGAAACTCTGGATTCTGATAGAGGGCCATGGGACTTAGATCTGAGTGCAAAAATGGAGGCTCTATACCCTTCCAGAGCTGAGATATTGAGATCTCACGTAGCATTTATGCCATTGTAAATATCTCAATACTCAGCTCTGTATGCCATTATAAATATCTCAATATCTCAGCTCTGGAAGGGTCTAGAGCCTCCATTTTTGCACTCAGGTCTAAGTCCCATGGCCCTCTATCAGAATCCAGAGTTTCAAGAAACTTTTTTTTTTGCACAAAAAAAACATAAGGGGTACCACTGTCGTTTTTTTTTTTTTTGGTGCGAAAAAAAAAGTTTCTTGAAACTCTGTATTCTGATAGAGGGCCATGGGACTTAGACCTGAGTGCAAAAATGGAGGCTCTAGACCCTTCCAGAGCTGAGATAGTTTTATGAGATATTTGTGACATACTGAGATATTGAGCCATTATAAATATCTCAATACTCAACTCTGGAAGGGTCTAGAGCCTCCATTTTTGCACTCAGGTCTAAGTCCCATGGCCCTCTATCAGAATACAGAGTTTCAAGAAACTTTTTTTTTTGCACAAAAAAAAAACATAAGGGGTACCACTGTCGTTTTTTTTTTTTTTTTGGTGCGAAAAAAGTTTCTTGAAACTCTGGATTCTGATAGTCGGGCCATGGGACTTAGACCTGAGTGCAAAAATGGAGGCTCTAGACCCTTCCAGAGCTGAGATATTGAGATATTTATGAGATATTTGTGACATACTGAGATATTGAGCCATTATAAATATCTCAATATCTCAGCTCTGGAAGGGTCTAGAGTCTCCATTTTTGCACTCAGGTCTAAGTCCCATGGCCCTCTATCAGAATCCAGAGTTTCAAGAAACTTTTTTATTGGCACAAAAAAAAAAACATAAGGGGTACCACTGTCGTTTTTTTTTTGTGCGAAAAAAAGTTTCTTGAAACTCTGGATTCTGATAGAGGGCCATGGCACTTAGACCTGAGTGCAAAAATGGAGGCTCTAGACCCTTCCAGAGCTGAGAAATTGAGATATTTATAAGATATTTGTGACATGCTGAGATATTGAGCCATTATAAATATCTCAATATCTCAGCTCTGGAAGGGTCTAGAGCCTCCATTTTGCACTCAGGTCTAAGTCCCATGGCCCTCTATCAGAATCCAGAGTTTCAAGAAACTTTTTTTTTCGCACAAAAAAAAAAACATAAGGGGTACCACTGTCGTTTTTTTTTTTTTTTTGCGAAAAAAAAGTTTCTTGAAACTCTGGATTCTGATAGAGGGCCATGGGACTTAGACCTGAGTGCAAAAATGGAGGCTCTAGACCCTTCCAGAGCTGAGAAATTGAGATATTTATGAGATATTTGTGACATACTGAGATATTGAGCCATTATAAATATCTCAATATCTCAGCTCTGGAAGGGTCTAGAGCCTCCATTTTTGCACTCAGGTCTTAAGTCCCATGGCCCTCTATCAGAATCCAGAGTTTCAAGAAACTTTTTTTTTTCGCACAAAAAAAAACAAAAAAACATAAGGGGTACCACTGTCATTTTTTTTTTTTTTTGTGCGAAAAAGTTTTTGAAAACTCTGGATTCTGATAGAGGGCCATGGGACTTAGACCTGAGTGCAAAAATGGAGGCTCTAGACCCTTCCAGAGCTGAGATATTGAGATATTTATGAGATATTTGTGACATACTGAGATATTGAGCCATTATAAATATCTCAATATCTCAGCTCTGGAAGGGTCTAGAGCCTCCATTTTTGCACTCAGGTCTAAGTCCCATGGCCCTCTATCAGAATCCAGAGTTTCAAGAAACTTTTTTTTTTCGCACAAAAAAAAACATAAGGGGTACCACTGTCGTTTTTTTTTTTTGTGCGAAAAAAAGTTTCTTGAAACTCTGGATTCTGATAGAGGGCCATGGGACTTAGACCTGAGTGCAAAAATGGAGGCTCTAGACCCTTCCAGAGCTGAGATATTGAGATATTTATGAGATATTTGTGACATACTGAGATATTGAGCCATTAATAAATATCTCAATATCTCAGCTCTGGAAGGGTCTAGAGCCTCCATTTTTGCACTCAGGTCTAAGTCCCATGGCCCTCTATCAGAATCCAGAGTTTCAAGAAGATTGGAGAAACTTTTTTTCACATAAAAAAAAACATAAGGGGTACCACTGTCGTTTTTTTCTCGGGTTGAAATTTTGAGTTGCTCTGATCTTCTTCAAACTCTGGATTCTGATGAAGGCCATTAGACTTAGCCTGAGTGCAAAATGAGGTCTAGACCCTTCCAGAGCTGAGATATTGAGATATTTATTATGGCATTAATGGTGCGTGGGATCTCAATATCTCAGCTCTGGAAGGGTCTAGAGCCTCCATGTTTGCACTCAGGTCTAAGTCTAATGGCCCTCTATCAGAATCCAGAGTTTTGAGAGGATTGGAGAAACTTAATTCTCGCCTGAGAAAAAAAATACGAAAGGGGTACCACTGTCGTTTTTTTTTTTCAGGTTGAAATTTTGAGTTTCGATATCTCAGCTCTGGAAGGGCATAGAGCCTCCAAATGGAGGCTGTAGACTCTTCCAGAGCTGAGATATTGAGATATTTACAATGGCATTAATGGTGCGTGGGATCTCAATATCTCAGCTCTGGAAGCGTCTACAGCAGTGTTCGAATTACGGGGAGCTAAGGGAGCTCGGCTCCCTGAAAGCCTACTTTGAGACATTTAGGGGGAGCTCTAAAACACTGTCCATTTTTTGTGTCGCATATAGATTTTGATTTTCTGTACATTAAGGTTCCTGAAATAAATAATGATATTAAAAATGTGTCAGTGTTTATTCGCTCATTACTATTTCCGAACATCTGTCTCCACTAATAAATTCAATGGGCGTGGTTCAGCGAAGTCTGTAGTGCGGGAGAGCGCGGTGAGAGAAAGTGACTTCTGAAAGCTTTATCCAGTGGAAAGAGTGGGTCTACAAACTGTATCCAGAGAAGCTGTGTCCAGCGGAAAGTAGCCTATTAATTATCATCTGTTTCTGTTGCCTTTTTGATATTTTGAACTAACGTTATTTGAGCGCGACCACGCGTTGTAAAAGAGCCTTGTAAATAAAAGTGCATCGAGTTCCAGCATTCGCGACCCTGTGTCTCCTTCCATCACCTACACACAACGAACCTGTTTTGCATCACACTATTGTTTTGTAGAGGTCTGAAATCTTTAGTAATTGCGATGGCTTAGACTAATAACTATTTAACATTATTCCAAGCAGTTAGTCCCATTTGCAGTGTCCATTGCGAGCCCAGCAACACAGTTCAATAAATCCACTTCAGAAACGTTGTTGAAATAAAAGATGAAAATCTCCGGTTGTATTCTTTGGTTTCCGATTTACAAAAAAGAAAATGTGAGCTGGTTAGTACACTTATTCTAGTTGCTAGTGAAAATAAAAGGTTACTAATAAAAGTAGCAATAAAGTTAGAAGTTATCATAAAAAAAAAACCGTTCGCTTCCACAGCTGTCAATATCTGAGTTACAGAATGAGAATCAACGTATGTAGCCGGAGTTGGCCTTTTCTTAAAGGGGCAGTACACTATTTTACCAAATCCCAAAAGAACATGAATTTTAGTATGCTTTTAACCTTTTAAGTATTATTTAACATCTTTAACCATAACATGAACTTCTAAATAAAAATCAGTTACCTGTTTAACATTAATTCTTATGCACATGACTATGAACTGTACTTTGGCCTCTACAGTTTTAAATGCCCGAACATGCACCAAAAGCGACGGCGTTAAAGTCAGTCAGGGTCGGGAGGATCGGAAAATAGGGCTCCCCCGAAAGCCACTTTGGGAAAGCCACCCTGGTCCCACCCTATCATTTGGCTCACTCATCCTCATCCTCACTCTCATCACTGTGGTTGTGAGGCCGGTTGGAAGTACTGCCAAATTCTTTGAAATCCTAGAAACCTTTGGAGACGGCTTATGGTAGAGAAATGAACATTCAATTCATGGGCAACAACTCTGGTGGACATTCCTGCAGTCACCATGCCAATTGCACGCTCCATCAAAACTTGCGACATCTGTGGCATTGTGCTGTATGATAAAACTGCACATTTTAGAGTGGCCTTTTTTGTGGCCAGCCTAAGTCAAACCAGAGCCGTTGCGACAAAAACAGAGTTGCGACACTCCCTGTAGACCGCCATGGGAACTTTGGAATGCGGAAGTAACGTGTGTTGTGGAGCAGCCAATAGTTCCAAACACTGATAGTTCTAACACTGAACCCCATTCATTTTCAGGGTTTCCGAATTACGCTCGCTGGTAAATTAATAAATTACGGTATTTTTTTTACTCTTACACAAAATTCCCCAACCCTTTGAATCTTACCTTGCATTTTTCACAACATTCTCCTGTTGCACATTGTGAGCCCTCTGTCAGTTTGCAGGTGGTTGCATTGCAGCATGGGTTTGTACACTCCTATGCAAAAACATTTAGTGTTAATCTTGGTTGTGAAATAATGACACTGAAAATGTCTTACAATGAGATATCTTAGCTAGTGGGTGTGTTTTAATTATGAGTACATAATAAATGGCCTTTTTAAGTTCTAGTTCTGAGAATTTAGAAAACCTCTAGGAAAAGTAATTAACTTGTCAAAGTAGACAACGAACGGACAAACGAACATTAGGATCCAGTAAAAGTATGCAGTACATCCATACTCAAATTCTGTCCAAAAATAATAGATGACTAATGTGCATGTATAAACAAATGCAGAAATGCATGTATTCCATACTGCACATGATAGATTATCCCATAAGCACACCAAGCACAATGCTACTTTAGCAACTTGTTATCAAATGTATGATAAAAACATTCTTGACTTTCGTCTGTGCATGTCTTGACAGTATCTTTCTTCCTGACAGTATCTGGCTCTGATTTGTTGAGTACATCAAGTCAAATTAGCTTATGTGAAGAATAATTGTTTGTGTCTTTATACATTCCTTGTCATTCTAAAGGGCATTTTGAAATATATCTTTTCAAATAATTTATATTCTTTAGGAATCAATTAATATCTAGGAAAAAAATAGATATTTTGAGTAATTTGTTGCAAAAACATTCAAATCATTGAATTCATATATACAGTAGGAAACCTGTAGTCTGCTTACTTGCACCGTTCCACAGTCACATTCCTCTCCTTTCTCCGTAAATCCGTTTCCACACACAGCAGGCTGAATCAAATCTTTTGATTCGGGCATATTTAGAAGACAGTCTGGGGTTTTGCTGTTCAGGTAATCTGCATAGGTGGCAGTACTGCAGCTGCTGAAGTGTTGAGGGATGAAATAGCTGCGGAGAAATGGAGTGGTGATATTTGTTTTGAAATTTGGTTTTAGGCTCTCAAAGTTTTACATAAAAAATCTTAAGATTTATTAATATTAACAGCAGAGTGGAATATAAATGTCTGTTAGGGTGATTTATTAGTAAAAAAATAACCTGTGAATACTTGTGGAAATTATTGTTTTTTTAGTTATACATTATTTAGGCTCTATGTTTTACTTACTGTAGGCATGCTTAGGTGTATGGAAATAGAGGCAGCACTTATATATAAAACACTTTATTTTAGTGTCCTTGTTACACGTTACATGTAGTAATAACTACAAATGATACATAATTACGTGCAATTAACCCTAAAAGCAAACCCTATAGTAAGTACATGTTGTCATTACTATTACTCTACTTAAATGTATAATTACACTGTAACATGGACACCGTAAAATAAGGTGTAACACATATTTGTTGTAAAAAATAATAATAATAAAAAAAAGTTCACAATTTTGTGATTGGAATACAGTATAGGAGTTACCTGAGGGCAGCTGTCATGATGCAAGTGCTATCAGAACAAACACAGCTGCTGCTGTCATGATTCATCCCGAGATTGTGCCCCATCTCATGGGCCATAGTAGCCCCCACTGCTATAGAATTAGAGTTGTGATCCTTTGAAGAGGAAAAATCAGTTAGCTCTCAAACTATATCAAAGGCTTAACATCGACGAAAATGTGAATTTCATTCCAATCTTTATTTAGTCTATATTATAATCAAGTATTAGGAATAATATGTGAGGGTACCGCTTCCCTTTACAGTCCTGTTACCCATGCACTTACTATGTACTTAAGAAGAAGACATTGCAAGAATAAGTGATACACCGCAGGTGAGATGATGGGCAAAATGCCCAAAACACCTCCTTCATTATAATAATTCTCCATACAATGGCTTGTAAACAGTCATGTGAAAAAGAAAGGACACCCTTTAGAATTTGATGGTTTTACATATCAGAACATAATAAAAAATCTCGTCGTTGGCAGGTAAGGTAAATACAGCCTCAAAGTTAGGTAAATACAACCTCAGATGAACAACAACAAATGACATATTACAAACTAAGTACACCCTAGGAATCAATTGCTTGTTGAGCCACATTTAGCAGCAATAAGTTGAAGGAAACGTTTTCTGAATGACAGTATCCGTTTTTCGCATCGTTCTGAAGGAATTTTGGCCCACTATTGTTTACAACGTTGCTTCAGTTCATTGAGGTTTGTGGGCATTTCTTTATGCACAACTCTCTTAAGGTCCCGCCACACATTTCAATCAGGTTTAGGTCTAGACTTTGACTGGGCCAGTGCAACACCTTGATATTTGTCTTTTTCAGCCATTCCGTGTAGATTTGCTGGTGTGCTTGGGATCATTGGACTGTTGCATGAGCAAATACCGGCCAAGCTTTAGCTTTCAGATAGATAGCCTCACATTTGACTCTAGAAAACTTTGGTATACGACTCAATGACTGCAAGATGCCCTGGCTCCAAAACTAGCCAAAATCTTTAACCCTCCAACAGCATGATTGACAGTTGGTATAAAGTGTTTGTGCTGATATGCTGTGTTTAGTTTTCGCCTTGGCACCTGGCGCTGTGCATTATGGCCACTGACCACTGTCTGACCTTGGGGAGAATTGGGATGTACACTCCTGGAAAGATCTGGCAACTGTCTTGACTGTTTTCCACTTGTGAATAATCTTCCTTACTGTAGAATAATGGACTTCAAATTGTTTGGAAATGGTTGTATAATCCTTCTCAAATTGATGGCATCAACAGTTGCTTCTCTAAGATCATTGCTGATATCTTGGCATTGTGTTAACACACACCTGAATGCCAGCAAACTGCCACAACTTCTGTTTTTATACAGGTAATCACACTTGCTGATGATCAATTAATCTGACATTTGATTAGCAGCGCCTGACTGTTACTTACCCACTTAATTCCTATGGATGCAGTAAAGGCAGTAAAGGTGCTAATTTGTCACCTTTTCCATTTTGGCCTAGTTTAATAAAAATAATGACATGGTAATACCATGTTGTTGTTCATCTGAGGTTGTATGCACCTATTTTTAAGACCTGACAAAAAACGGATGATTTTATTATGATGCCCTGGCTGACATAAAACCATATAATTAAATAGGGTGTCCTTTTTTTTACATTACTGCTGCACCTTTTGAACCCCTGTATCACACACACACACATATATATGGATATGACAATGTTGATATATTAGATCTGCTACTTGACTACTTGCTACTGCCAATACATACACGACATGCCACTGTGAGCATTACAGACATGCTGCTGCTGTACAATATAGCATGAATGAATTACCCATAGCAGATATATTTAGCCTGAGCCATCAAGAGCTTCATGACATAACTTTGTGTGTGTGTGTGTGTGTGTGTATATATATATATATATATATATATATATATATATATATATATATATATATATATATATATATATATATATATATACTACCAGTCAAAAGTTTAAGATCGGTAAGATTTTTTATGTTTTTAAAAGAAATTTAAAAACATAAAAATCACCAAGGCTGCAATTTTTCCAATAAATCAACAAATCAACATGGATAATAATCATACATGTTTTTGGAGCGTAAAATCATCATATTAGAGTGATTTGTGAAGGATCATGTGACACTGAAGACTAGAGTAATGATGCTGAAAATTCAGCTTTTTTTCAGAGGAATAAATTACATTTTAATATATATTAACATAAAAAAGTCATTTGAAATTGTCATAATATTTCACAATATTACTGTGTTTTTTTGTGTATTTTTTTATCAAAACATTGCAGCCTTGGTGAGCAGAAGAGACTTCTTTTAAAAATATAAAAAATCTTACTGATCTTAAACTTTTGACCGGTAGTGTGTGTGTGTGTGTATATATATATATATATATATATATATATATATATATATATAGCCTACACATATATCAATTTCTTAATAAAAAGGGTCCTACACAGACTTGAGAACAAACTTGTTTAATTATTTTGATCAATATTATTTTAAAAACATATTTTTGTCAAATATATTTGTGACTTTCTAAGAGAATATTAATACCTGTACAATCCCTGTTGAATGACCTCCGCACAGAGTTCCAATGTAAGCTAGACCCACAGTTGATCCTTCAAAGTCAATTGCACTGGAAGAAGGACAAAAAACAATGTTCAAACTTTGAACCAATCCTGCTGGATTACATTCAGTCAGTTAATAAAGTGAATGTATGATCTGTCTTTTTCTTACTTAACTGTCACCGTCCCACAGGTGGGAAGTTTGCCACTATATTTTTAAATCAATTATATCTTAGTAAATACCTTTAGTAATATTGACAAACTATATATCATTTGAAAGCTTCCAATCTCTAATTTCCATTTTTGGTGACTGATTTTCAAAATATATTACAGAGGAACCATAATTTATCCATATGCAACTAGAATATTTTCATACTCATAAAGCGAGTTCAGACCTTTATATTAAAATAGCAGAGAACATGAAAAATCATGAAAAAATGGTAGATACCTCAGTTTGTTTTCATGCCAAAAGTTCTAAAGATAGCATCCATACAATTATTTTGGAAAAAAAGGACTGAAAAGTTTGAAATATCAAGAAAAAAATAATGGAGGTGCCCTTATATGGGCAGTAATGGAGTCTGATTGTGCCCTAGTGAAAAAGTTTGGTACTGCGCTCAAACAAAATCTTACTGAAAGCTAATTTTTTGAGATATCAACCTAAAATTTGAAACACAACTTGTTCAGATTTTTGGCTTTGATTTTTCTGCAGTTTTAGAGTAGCCCAGGTTTTGAAAATATATATTTTATGTAAAATATAAATAATTAATATTGTTACATTGTACATTTCCATAAACTCAAACTTCTATAACTTTTTTCTGTTTAACTTTCTTAATTTATTTAACTTCTACAAAAATCTGCCAAATGTCTTCTTTAAAACAAGACCAATCATATGTCTATATTCCAAAGCATTCTTGAATTACAACCATTTAAAATTTAAATGTGCATTTTCATGTCTATTCAAAAAGGGGGGGGGGGGGTGACAGTTAAGAGGTTAAGGCTAAACCATGTAAAAGAGAACACAATGAAGCAGATTGGAGCAGAGAAAGTATTGGTGAATTTCTGAGCTGAATATTTGTATTTTTCACACATAGTTATTGGAGCTGACCTGAGGAGCTGTGCATTGTCGTGCTTCTTTCTTTTGACGAGATCACTGTTCCTCCAACTGGAAAAGCCGTCTAGAGTTGCTCCAGGAACAGAGGACACTGTTATCTTATCGCTGTCTGTCCACACTTCAAATCCAGTCAGAGCAACAAAGGTGTTGATTTCTTTATAGGCCTGCACACCCAGACAAGAGTGATAGAAAGATAATTATCGTATATTATTGTATAATATAAGGGTTCAAAATTCAGAGGATCCTAGTGAATTTATTTCTGATTTAAAACCTTTTTAAATTACAAATTAAAATAAATGTTTGAATTTCTTTAAAATTAGTAATTGTAAATGCATTTCATAGACACTTTAATTTAAATTGACTTACAATAGAGGAATATAAGCATTTCATCACAGGTATTTTATTATTCATAGTTACATTTGTATTTTATTTATCCCCCTTTTGGATGAAATTGACTTGTGAGCTTGTGGAAAACCTGATAGTACATGTTATCCAGCATGATTGTCATCTTGTCTGCTTCAGTGGAAGCAAGGAAGCCACAGACTTTATCGCAAAAAATGTTCCTTTGTTTTAAATCACTTTTAAATCAAGTTTTAATTTTCTGGTTTTTGGATTCCATGCGTTTTGTACTTTTTTGGACATTAAGGGTTTTTTTAGGCAAAGATCTGTATCTAGTCATGTAATCCTTTCTATTATCACACTCAAGAACCCTTATTATCTATGCGTCATAAATGTTGCCATACTGTACTTTTTGAATAGCATGTATTGCACGTCATCAGTGACTCACGTTATTGATGAAATTGATGATCTCGAATATCCTCTTTCTCAGCTTCCCAAGATCCTTGTCCATTTTATTGTACTGAGGGGGGAAATAAATTGAATTATTAGTCAAAGATTTACGTCACTCTGGTATTAGGAAACTCTTTCTGAAATCTGTTAGCATCAGTGTTTTTAAATTTACTGTGACAAATTTAGAAACAGTTTGATTCCATGAAGATGACAATGACGACAACAAACCCAAAATCCCACATATGTTCCTCTAACCTTGTGAGTTTTTATATTTTTAATTTTATGTGTTTATTAATTATTAAATCTCTGTTATAGTGAAACACTGAATGCATTGATTCTCGCTCTTACTGCTCTGTTGTCCGCCACAAGGAAGAGCTCGATGTATTTTTGTTGCTCGAACAAAGTTGGCCCCTGATCAAGAGGAAAGAAAAAGGTGGAAAATAGAGAACAGAAAAAAAATAATAATTAATTCAGAGAAATCAGTGCCTTACATTACCTTACTTCAGAGCATATCAATTGGGGTAATTAAGGACATTTCTTGCACTTTCAACTTCTGCAATTCATTGTGATTTTCACCTCATTTTTGCAGAACAACAATCGAGACTTTATCACATGACAACCCAGCTAGAATATGATTAATCCTTGTGAAACTTTAACCTAATTGTGCTTTGCTGGTTGCTTTTTGTATGCCGAATAGACAGTCTTACTGATGAACGAGAACGGGTTTTCAGAATGCGTGGAGGAGCGCCATCCTGACTCTCATCCCAACTGGTGTTGGTGACTCCACACAACCTCGGCGTGTCTTCAAGTGCATCTTCATACTTAGAGACAGCATGGTCACCATCACCATCCTCGGACAACGGCTCAATCAGAAACCTCTGCTCCGCTGTTTGGAAATAGCCTCTGTGAAGATAATTAACACAATGGCCACAATGTGATTTGGTTAGAGAGAGGAATTGGCCCAAGAGGAGACTTAATCAAGAGTGCTTGAGAAACCACATGTAATTTATGTGTTTCATTCATCTAGGAAAAGCAAGTTACACTGTAACTTCCTTTAACTGCCGAAAGGTAAAAAAAAAAAAAAAATGCTGCATATCTGTAGCAATAGCAAGTGTAACCAATAGTAGTGATTATATATATATTTATATATATATATATATATATATATATATATATATATATATATATATATATATATATATATATATATATATATATATAAGTCTCTTTGTAAAGCTTGTAATGCCAAGTTAAGACTGCACGATTTTCAAAGTAGTCGGGTCGCTGTTCTTTTCACACTGCATGACTATCTTGGCCAGCATTCAGTCACTGCTGTGTTCACACTGGACGATTGATCGGCGACAGAAGGTTTCACACTGCATGACTTTACAATAGGAAAAATCGCGACAGACTCTGTCTAGCACGCTGCACGCAAACTATGTTTCAAAACAAACACACGTGAGATGTGAAAAGGAAACAACGCGACACCACACATGCAAGACCGGAGTTCTCACGTGAGACTGTTGGCAACCTGTAACCCGTGTTTTTTCAACTCGTAACTGGGAGTACATCGATCCAGTACGAATTCACGGGTGGGAAGTCACGGGTTTGACTGCCGTTCCAGTGCACTTTCACGGGTATAAGGTTGGAAAACACGGGTTACCGGTTGCCTGGAACGATGCAATGTTACTCCCAGTTACGAGTTGGAAAAACACGGGTTACAGGTTGCCTGGAACGCGGCATTTTTTCGAACCCGGTTGTGGTACAGCTCAGGTGAAACGTCAAACAGACACGAGTGCTCCTGCCAAATTTCTACTAATTTTTCTTCCTTTTATTGTGTCCAGATAGACCGAGAAGAATTTTTTTTTTTTTCTGAAACAATATCATGTTGATATGTGATCTATAACTTCTCCCCGAACTCCCTGCTGCTCTGTATCTTGCTCTCTCACTGGCTGCCGGTGATCGCCGATGTAGTTTTCAGTCAAAACACTTTTCACACAGCAGGATTTTGAATCGCCGACGACAGGTCCAGATATTTAGCATGCCAAATATCTCACGGGCGTCGGCGACTCGTCGGTGATTTTCTCAGTTTGCGTCTTTGCTCATTCACACTCTGTGATTGTCACTCGCGAAAACGAGTGCCGATTAGCAAGTGATTTCGGGCATTTGTCGGCGATTTCTCAAAACCTGTCGCGAGCCAAAATCGTGGCTAAAATCAGTCTGAACTCGGCATAAGGCGTAAAGCTACTTGTAAACAAAAATTACTGTTCTTATTTTTTAAAGCAACTTAAAGTCGTCATGAAACAAAAGGTGCAATATCTTTTTTCTCCCTATTGTTGGATTGTTGTCATTTGCTAGAGCTGTAATCACATGTGAGTGAAAGGTTGTAGGGGAGACCGGGGACGGTTGTAACACTTTTTTTCTCATTACCTAAAAACTACCTTTTTTTAGCTACACGTCTAAAACTTTTAGGCAAAGTACCCATTTTTGTCTACTATTGCAACAATTTAAATTTCTTCAAAAATATCACAGACTTTGTGAGATGATCATGAATACAAGGTGGTCCTTTGTTACAACCTACCCCACCACTGGGGTAGGTTGTAACACATACTGGGGTCAGTTGTAACAGGTAGACAAAATGCACAATAACTAAGGGTACTCCAAGTCATATGCCACAACAACATTTTAATTTTAAATTAATGGCTGCAACAATAAAATATGTGTGAAATTGGAGAGTGTATATGCATATTTTGTGTGTTTGTGACAGTCTTTGATATGTGCATGCACAAGTGTGCGTTTGTGTGTGCATGTCTGTATGTGCTCATTCATATATGTGTGTGTGTGTGTGTATATATGTGGTCATGTTTTTCTATCCCAGTGGGCACTTAAACCTCACCTGAGTTCTAGCCATTCTGTATAATTATCAAAATCACAAAATTTTTAATTTGTTGTGTGCATGGGGATGGTTGTAACTCGTTAAAAACACGTGTTACAACCTACCCCGCCACTGTTACCATTGTTTAAATAGCTGTATCAGCGGAATGCTTTAAAATTACCAGGAGGTTGACGCACCATGTTTTACTGTAGAAACTCTAGTTTGACCTAATATAACTCATACGGCATTATCTACAATGGTAGCAGAAAAAAATATTTTCTTGTTAAGTTTTTTTGGTAACACTTTACAATACGTGTGCACTAATATGCATTAATTCATGCTTAACTAATGCACAGATAATCATGAGTTAATGTATAACTAATGAAGAACTAAACCATTAATTAATGATTACTGCATCAGCAACTAATAAAGAGTCTATATGATTAATAGATTAAGTAATACATGAATTGCTATTAATTCACTGTGTCATTGTGTATTAATTCCTTAATAACATATTTTATTAACTAATAGTGTAAATTAATGTGTTAATTACCACAATTAGTCATAGCTATGCACTTCAACTTCCAGTTGTCTGCCTTAATTAATCATTAGCTAATGATTTGCAAAGGTATCATTATGTTATGACTTTACTTGTTGAGGCACATCATTATTAACTAGTCATTTAGTAATTGTAGTAATTTGCACATGAATTTGCATTAACAATTAATTAATTAATCATGTATTAATGCATATTAGTGTACCTGTCATATTATCTGGAAGTTGAAATACAAGGCTTTGGCTCATTCTGGTAATTAACATATTAATTAACACTATTAGTTAAAAAAACGAGTTATTATGGAATTAATCCACAATTACATATTTAATTAATAACAATTCATGTATGAACTAATACATTAACCTTACATACTCTTAATTAGTTCCTAATGTGGTAATCATTAATGAATAGCTTAGATAATCATAAGTAAAACATTAATTCAGTATTATCTGTGCATTAGTTAAGCATGAATTAATGCTTATTAGTGCACACGTATTGTAAAGTGTTACCAAAACCTCCATGTGAGATCGTGAACGAAGCCTGAGGAAACTGAAACCGTCACATGACTCCTATCTTATCCCTGATTGGTGGAATTGGTAGTGTTACAACTAACCCCGTGTTACAACTGTCCCCAGTCTCCCCTACCGCCCTCATGCCCGAAAAAACATGGTATCAAAGAAGAGATGTCGAGGGAAGAGGAAAATGTTTTGAGGCACAGATAATTTATAATAGGCTAATACTAATAATAATACTAAAATGTTTCATGAAATACAAGAACTGCCTATTTTGATTTTCATGGTGACTAATGATATAAATTGAAAAAGAAACATTGTTTATTTAAAATTGTGTTTCCCTACCTTAGTCCATTGCAGATGCTCATGCTAACCAACGACTCGCTGTCATTCACTATTTTCCCATGATAATAGCATAAGTCCTGTGGATGAAAAAGGGATCACTGTTGATTCAGAGTACTCATTTATTGCAGATTACTTTTGCAGTGTGCTAAATGTCATGTTCTATTATTGGATAGGCCTATATTGGAAATAACATACCAGATCCTCAGGTGTGGTTGTAACAAGCATCCCATCTTTAGTGTAGTGGGTCTCACTGTAGTCTTTAGTCAGCATGCCACTGAAGTCATAAAAAGATCAGATCAGTCATAAAAAGCTCACTAACTGACAAATCACAATGTATAATGTGTGAAATGTAGTTGTAATATGACTCATTCTTGTCTCTGTGACAATGAGGAACTTGAAAATTTCATTGTGCAGATTTTAGATATCACAAGATATGCAAAATGTGCTGAGGAAACAGACTTACTCATTTTTCTGGAGATGCATTTCAATGTCTTTCCCACCTAGTGTCATAGCGTATTTCACTGTATCAGGTCTTGACTACATGAAAAGAAACCATTTAGTTTGATTAAAATATTAAAATATGTGATATTTAGTAGTGGGTAGATGAGAACCCACCTTTAAATCTCTTTTTTGTAGTTCATGTAATTTGATTGGTCGAACAATCTCATAAACCTTATTTCCATCAAGTTCACGAATGTGACCATCTATAGCAGATTGACAAAGAGAAGGAATTAAAGACATTGAATAGTCACAGATTAGTCATAAAGGACAAACACGAATATGCAGTAGGGTGTACATGTACGCTGTAGGATTTAGATGGCAGAACTGTTCCAACTGATCCAAATATTTTAGTGAAATCACAAGTGTAAACTTGAACACATCTGTCTCAATCTGAAAGAGATTGCATTAATCAAAAAGGTGTTTTTGTTATTGAGCCTAAGGTGTTAAACTGATGCAGCCTTATTTATAATGTAATAACAGAATATACACACTGCCATTGACCAAAATTGATAGGGTCACACTTTATATTGTAGTTACATACTGAATAATATTAATTAACTACATGTATTGATAAATGGATTTTGTTGTGGACCTGCTTGTGAACACATCTTTTTAGTATTAATACTATTTACTTTGTTGGTATTGGGTCAAAATGTAATACATTGGTTACCAATTATTTCAGATTTCTTTGGAAACGTCATTTAATGCAATATTGTTGAAAATTATCTATAACAATATCTTTCAACATTAACAATAATTAAGTGTAATTTACATTTATTTATTTGAATCCAATCTTGTCATTATCTAGTTTCAACAAATTCTAGCATCTGAATGAATAAGATTAAATGCTCACATACTTCTGAAATGTCAGTTCTGTAATTTTACAATCTGACACTGAACTTTAAAAAATAAATTGTAACAAACATAGTTCTCAACACAACATTTCCTTTTTTTGCATGCACTCTTAGACTGTGACAGTGCAGTGTACTGTTACTGCTGAAGTGCATAAATAAGTTAATCAGTCATTGTGGAGCAGAGGCACTGGAGTATCCAGTATCTTACCTGAGGGATTGAGTGAAACACACAGAGTGAAGATCCACAACAGTAAGTGTCTTCTGGCCATTGTCAGTGAGTAGAACAACTGAAAAAGGATAGATTGGTTAAGTGAACTTTTATAGTTCATCTGAAGTGTAGTTTAGTCCACAGACCACACCTTTGCAGAGCTGTCTAATCTGTACATATGCACTTTCAGGAAATGACACAGGAGTATAAAAGATTTGTGACCTGCTTAGACACGCCCCTGTCAAAAGAATGCAGGAAAAAATACAGGCTGTGACGTAATGATACTTGCTTAGTGTTCACTAAGTGCTGTGTTTTGCACATAGAGACATCAATCTATCTATCTATCTATCTATCTATCATCTTTCTGTCTATCTGTCTATCTGTCTATCTGTCTATCTATCTGTCTATTGTTAAATAGATTTGTCAGAGCAAAAATCTTTAAGGAAATGTCTTAACTTTTTTACATTTACATATTTATGCTGCGCCAAGGGGAAATTCAAAGGGAAATTCAACTTTGATAGTTACAGTTTTTCTCAGTCGCTTTGGTGCATTTCTCACATCACTATTTACATTTGCACAACAGTTAATGCAGTTCTCAAAACAATTAGTACACACTGCAAAACTTAGTTGATAACCTGCAAAAGTGTGTCACTTGCTCAAAATGGATAACTCATTCCTCAAAAGCAAATATTCATGTCATTGAAAGTGTCAGTATCGTCAAGATGAAAAGTCCTGACACCAGTGTTTATGAACAAGAAAGTCAAATGGCTTTGTCATGTTTTCATTATGACAGTTTACTCTGTAAGTGTTTGACAATGCAAAAGAGTCAGATCTTGGTGACACTACCTGAAAATGCTCAAGACAGTCCTATAAACTATTTCCACAGCCATTTGAAAACTACTGTACAGTAAAGTTTCACATTACTGTATTTAGTGAGGTACAGTAATTGAGTACAAGACACTAGTTTCACATTTTTACTGCATGGTCTTTGCAATTCTAATATGTTCAGAGCATTGTGCAAAAGAAAAAATACACCCTTATTTACAACAAACATAAACTCCCTTTGGGTAGATCGGTGCACAACTGTAAACAATATCACAGTACATATTGGAACTGAACATAAAACATACTGTAAATCATTCATGCACATCTCTTTTTATCAGTGAAAGCTGAGATTCACTTGTGAGAAATTGTTCAATTTAGGATAAAAGTTTTTTTTAAAGATACAAAAAATAAATATATATATATATAAAAATTGCTTGACGGATTTTGACAACTAGTTTAACATTTTTGTATTTGATGACTCAAGCAATGAAATGAGGACTATTAGTTTTATATGGAATGACTATTCAGCATTCACAAGTACAGTTAATTTGGACTGAAATGACAAAAGCAAATGATAATGTTATAAAACAGCAGAGAGTTGTATGAAAGCAATTAATGCATGTCCAAAAGCATTTGCAATTTGTTGGAAGGAATGAGAAACTGCTACTATGATGTGCACAAATGACAAAATGTTGTGGAGGTTGAACTAACTGTTGTGCAAATGTAAATAGCGATGTGAGAAATGCACCAAAGCGACTGAGAAAAACTGTAATGCATGACCGTTGTGAAGACATCATCTCTTAACACTAAAATTAAAACCACAAAAGGTTCAGTCTACAACAGTAAACTGTGGTTCCTTTTCATTGTCACTCCAAGTTACATCGGATGAAGATGAATGGGGTTTAGCTTGGAAAGCCTATCGACTTTGAGTATTAAAAAATGAGCCAATGGCAAAGAAATGCCATGGGTCTGCCGAATTTGCATGGCGCAACTCCACCCCAAAAAAGAGTATAAAAGGAGGACGCTGGCAACATGCAGATATGTTTTTGCTTCGGAGCCAACTTTATTCTTCTCTCCACAAGCCATCTCTGAACTGTCAGCTTTACAAGAAGAGCGAGATTCTCCTGTGTTGGTGTGACGGCGATCTCCCACTTGACGGCGAGTGCACACTTCCTGCTTATCTGTGCAGTGGTTTGCCAGTGAGTGTGTTTCTCACTGGGCATTTCAACACCGAGTTTTCCACTCATAAAGAGCTTGACTTCGTGTCTGACTCTGATGGGCACGAGTGCTGTCAAGTGTGTTTAGGCATTGATTACACTAGAGCAGCACTTGTGGGTGGTTTATGTTCTCTGTGGGAACATGACCATCGCGAGACTCAATGAGCTCGCAAGAGTCCCCTCATTCACATCCTGATCTACTTCCTCTAGACCTAGAGCTAGTACTTTGGCTAGTGGCCAGGGTGACCTGAGGGTGACCAGTGACGATGCCAGTTAAGACCCCCATGTCTTCCCATGACCGTTCGTTGGTCTCATCTGCCTTTCCTCCCCTTGATGGGGCAGCTGCCCGTGGGTACACTGGGCTCCCCCCGGTTGAACACTCTAATGCACCCTGAATGGGGTTAAGGAAAGAAGTGACACCCTCACCCCTGAGTTCTCGGGCAACACAGTGCGCCGTCCCCGGGCCGTGCACCCCTCGTCCTCATCTGACTCAGAGTCAGGTGATAGTGTGTGCCGTCTCAGGACCCACGCGCTGACGGCGATTCAGTGTGCGCGGCCTCCTCCACGCTTCAGGTGAGTCCACTTTAATATGGTTGGTGGCAATGCCCCTGTCATGACAGCGGAGGTTGCAACCCCACTGGCGAATGGTGCGATTAAGACTCTCCCTCCAGCTGAAATTAAGTCCAGGTTCTACAGCCCCTACTTCATTGTCCGAGGAAATCCGGTGGGTTACGGCCAATCCTGGACCTGCGCATGCTGACCTGGTATTTCCACTGTAAACCTCTCTGTGGGTGATGGTGCATGGCCGTTCTTATTTGGTGGAGCGATTTGTCTGGTTCATTCCGATAATGAACGATCAGGGACTGGGGACTGAAACTCATCATTGATTCCCATCAACAAGGAATTCCCAGTACGGGTCATAAGCTCGCATTGATTAAGTCCCTGCTCTTTGTACACAACGCCCATCGACACAGCCCCCCCACTCGCTGGATTCTGGCGGAGCATCGAGAAGACAATCAAACTTGACCATCTGGAGAAAGTAAAAGTCGTAACAAGCCTCCCTTTCTTTTGGCAAGCCACCTTGCCACCCCTGTGGTTGAAATATACTACCTGCGGCTAGACATCCCAGTGTTCTCCATATGCATCCCTCTTGGTCATATGTATATTCTCTAAGCAATTATCTCTGTGTTTTGAGGTAACGTCTCGGTTACGTATGTAACCCTACGTCTGCCTGCTGTACCGCGGGGATCGCCTGAGCTCAGTCTTGGTTCCTCAGCGAAGAAACATATGTGCATGTTGCCGGCTTCCTCCTTTTATACCCACGAGGAGGGGCGGAGTTCCACAAACCATTTTTTGCCATTGGCTCGTTTTTTAATATTTGAAGTCGATAGGGTTTCTAAGTGAAACCCCAACATCTCCTTTCTAAGCAAAACCCCTAACACCTCCTTTCCCTAACAAGGGTTACATAGTAACCGAGATGTTACCTCAAAACACAAAGAGAATTGACACACTAATAAATGCAAGGATATCTAAGCACCTTGTGTTATGTAAATAAAATGTGGATTTTACATTATTTGGATGGTCCCTTGAACATATTGAGTTGACTATATGTAACGTTGCACCTACATCTCTACTAACTCTCACTAGAGTGTTAGTAGAGTATTAATACACTGGGGTTATGAATAGAATAAGTTGACATGTAGTTGCAAAGTTACATATAGTCAGTAGATTCTCTTTTGGAGGAGCATCAGAATAAAAAGTTGGCAGATATTAAGCAGACAGTCTACTAATACTCTAATGAGAGTTAGTTGACATACAGTAGTTGCAAAGTTACTCATAGTCAACAGGATATTCAAAACGGACCATCAAAATAAAGTGTTACCAAAATGTGCAATGCATTTGAACAATGTAATAAAGATAGGCTATATTGTATTATTTTAGACCTTCATTTCAATTCATGCATTATTTTTTTACATTATGCATTCAAGGACATTAAACTGACAAATAATCATTTAGACAGTTAAACACACTGCTTCTTGTGTAATGATTATTTCTCAAAATGTTTTCTCAGATGACGATAAGCAAAACCCCAGCATTTGTTAACACAAAAAAGCTAGAAACAAACAAAGCCTTAAGGAGTAAACCCTCCATAGAAAGAGAATAAACACTGTGCCTTACCTTCATTTTACTCATATTTCTGTTTTTTGTTAGTTTCATTTTGAATTTTGTTGAAGACGGATTAAGGTCTGTCTATGGACATCGTTTGGGCATCTAGTGAATTTCAAAATGTTGTAATTCCTTCTCTTTTTCAGCCTTTGGGTTTTCATAAAGATGTCAGTGCAAGAAAATGTGTAATGTGAGCCAAAAATAGGAAGTTCCTGCCCTTTTGTCTGTGATATTGTCTCCTACTGAAATGCATTCTCACTCTTTTCTAATACACAAGGTCAAGTCAAGGACAATAATGCAGTTATTGTGCTTTCTCCTGATGGATCAAACAAAGCTATTGTTCACTTGTTTGGAGTGGAGAAAGCATGCAGTGTCCATTATGGCCGCATGTGTTGCAAACTGGCCCTTTTCTCTTCCCTTGCCGCCTCCTGCTCTCTGTCCTTCTGTGACCTATATCTCAAGTGTTTGTTCTGTCATGGATCTAAACTTGTGTGAAAAGAATAACTTGTAGACTGAGATCTGGTAAATAAAGCTGGATCATTGAAAAATCAATATGTAAACCAAACATTGTTGCTTCAGGTTATTAAGATATGTAAAATTCACTAAAGGACCTAAAAGGCTTTTATGAACAATATTGACAATGTCAACATTCATATCCTCTGCATGAAAGTGTTACATGACTAATTTCAAACATGTGTAAATACAGATACACTGCTATTCATATTTTTGGAACCAGTCAGATTTTCCGTCTCTTATGTGCTCCTAAAGGGACATGGAGATGGGAGGAAAAAATATTTGACAATGGTTTTGCGTTTCTCCCCGCAAAAGCTTGCTTGCAGAACTTTGCGAGTGGACGTTCTTTGCGAGTGGACGCAAAGTTTCTCAGGGGAACACAAACGTTTTGCGAGGGAATACAAAGTTCCCATATGAGAGGTTCTCTGTACTGCGTAAGCGTTCACTAGGGGAAAACCTCTTTGGCGAGATATTGAAGCCAAAAATTATCCTTAATATTTAATTAATGTAAAACACTGTTGTGGCAGCATGCAGACATAAGCAATGCAGTTCGTGTGCCTATTGGCTGTCTTGCGGCAACTGCTGCAGCCTATCGAGAGAGGCCCTTGGTAATGTCAGATCCAATGGGTCGTCACCTCTCGCCAAAGCAGGCATGGCCTGGGCCTATAAATATAGCTTGATGGGCTGATATCCATGAGAACATTTTCATGATTTTTTTAACATTTGCTTTTGGAAAATACAAGCCATCAATGATGCATAATAGAGGTTACTAACTGTATTATCACCCATAATAAGTATAACACAGCACGGCTATTAATAACAATATATTCACTTATTTGACTGAAATGAATCTGAATTACTAAAAAGTAATTGTAACTGTAATATAATAACATTATAGCAATGTAGGTTGGATTTTTTGTGAAAACAGTGATACTGTCACAGTTACTGTATGTTGTTATGGTCATGTTTTCATTGTGTTTAGGTTCTGTCATCGACATGCCTGTGGTTTGTACCCAGTTTCCCAGTGTATACCGGTAATTCTTATCTTTGTTCACCTGTTCTGTTAAACATCTTGTTAGTTCTACTGAAATATTTAAGCTCTTGTGTTTCCTAGTTAATGTCTGTTCTCATTTTGTGTTGTTGTTCCTGCATTTCTCCTGAGCTCCTTGATGACTAGACTGTTCAAATGAATATCACTTTTGATCAATTTAGTGCATCATTGCAAAAAAAATCTATAATTTATTAAAAAAAAAAAAATCTTACAGACCCCAGATTTTCAAATGTGTGGCTCTTGTTGTGTTTCAGCAGACTCTTTTCAACAAAGACATTCAGATCAGTTCTGTTTTTTGTGAGTGTTGACCTCATTGAATAAAGAAACAAATTTAGACATATTAGAATAGGACATGTTGTAAAAGCATGAGAAGGTTTAAAGCATTGCTTGAACTATTACCACACAATGTTTTACAGCTCCTCACATGCTTACAATGCCTCATTTTGTGAATTCCAATCGAATATACAATGCATAGTAATTACCGGTATCAGTTATATGTTTCAGCATTATGTAATAATTAGACATTTTAACATTAAATTTATATTTGATGGGTATACTCTCTAACTGTTATCACAAAGTTCAGATGATTCAAACAACTTTGGTACTTTTGCAGGGTTATACTGTGTTCATGAAGGAGTAATTTGAGTAATGCAGCAAAGCTCATTTCTAACCCACATACAAATAACTGTCAGGCGTGCAAGGACCTGTTTGAGACCTGAAGATCATTTTCAACATTCTTTCCATGAGTAACATTACAGCAGGTATTTGACTTGCAAATGCATTCACAAACTCATATGCAGTTCCAGTGTAGACATTTTGTTCCTCAGTCTAATTATTGTATTGCTTAGTAATAGTATAAATAAAGAATGACTTAGAAAATCAGAATTAGTTATTGTTTTATCAGTGGTTGTAGGACTGTTCAGTTAGTCAGACCTAAAAAAAATGCTACTATTATTACAATTCTTACTTTTATTATATATATTTTCTTCTATAGTTATTTTATTTTCATGTCTGTGGCATCTGTAAGATGTTCCTCTTTTAAGTTATTTCCACTCACACACCCAGTAATACACATGCACACACACACACTTTTATTTATGGTATGTTGTCCATGTTTGAAGTGTTGATGTTTATGTGGCCTTGATGTTTTTTACATGTTTCAGTTACTTGTAAGAATTGGACTGCATAATAATAATACAACAAATAAAATAAAATAAATACTAACCACAACCTTTGCCTCAATAAAGTCCTGAATTACTTCTTAGTTAGTAACGTAGTTGTTAAATTTTCGTATTGGGTAGGATTAGGGATGTAGAATATGGTCATGCAGAATAAGGCATTAATATTATTTATTTTTATTAATATTATTTATTAATTTATTTAGTAAAAAGACTAAATAAAGAGCCAATATCCTAGTAAGCTATACGTAATATTGACTATTGGCCCCTAAACTAAAGTGTTAACATTTTTTATCCACCTGATATTTGCTCTTCAATGTATGAAAGTCTAAAAAACAAGATTTGTGAAAACTTAAAAAAAAAAAATGTCCACTACACTCCAGGACTCGAAAGCAACAAAAATAATCTTCAGATAAAAGAAGTATGAACTATATATATATATATATATATATATATATATATATATATATATATATATATATATATATATATATATATATATATATATATATATATATATATATATATATATATATATATATATATATAAAGCCGGTGGCACCGCCACCTTGGTGCCTTTAGGGTTATTCTGCACGATGTGCAAAAATGTAGCCCCAGCTTTGGGAGGATTTAAATTCATTCAGCTTCAATTACCAATTTGTAGTTTACCAATTTATCTTACTTTTATTTAAACCAAACTATACATTTAAAAGATTAGGGTTATATGCCTATTTTGTCATTTAAAAAAATACAAAGTTGTTATGCAAAAAGACAAGGACTTGCAGGAAAAATCTACAGTCAGCAACACACACACCCACGCACACACACACACATAAACACAGACACCAGCAACCCACCCCCCCCTCCTCCCCTCCCTCACAGAGACAGACAAGAGACAAGAGAGAGACAAAATACACATTCAAACTACAATATCTGACTTTCTTTTGGTCTGAGCTTCTTACTGTTAATTTGAAAGTTGATCGGCTTGACAAGAACAATATACATGGCAAGTTTTGTGACTATAGGTAAAACGAGCAAAGTTATAACACATTTTATGTGTCCTTTTTTAGTCATAAAATTCATTTCCTCGCCACGGCCAAACCGTTCGAGATATCAAAAATCCGTCCGGAATTGAGCATCCTCAATGTCTTGACTTCATGCACACTGAGTTTGGTGGTGATTGGTAAACACATGCGTTGTAATTTGATGTATTTCTCCTATGAGATTTTTTCAAACAACCCATAATTCCCAACTTCCATTTGAACTGTCGTAAAAACTTAGAGCACAAAAGCTGTTTGACCTGATGTGATCTATAAGTGTACCGAGTTTCATATTATTAAATGCAAGTGTGTTTGATTTATGGACCAAATTTTCAGATCAAGTTTATGGACCAAGTTAATTTAATTAATAAACTATTGTCAATGCACAACAATTAAACTGGTTATATTATGCCTTTACTTATACAAAATTAAAATAAACACTTTTTTAAAACATACCAGGCTTAAGAAATGTATTTTTTTATACAGGCACACAGCAGTGAAATGGTTAAGCCCCCTCCCCCTACAAACCCACACACACACAGAGACAGGCAAAGGCTCAGACATAGGCTCAGAGAGAGCATGACTACATACAAGCAAAAATATCTGACTTTCTGTGGGACCTAGCTAATGAGTGTCAATTAGAAAGTTGTCCGGCTCGAGGAGTACAATTTACATACCGATTTTTGTAACTGTAGAAAAACTAACAACCCGACTTTTGGAGGTTGTAATAAGAGGTTGATTTCAAAGCATTGTGAAAGTGACACACTTCCTGCTGCCAGTTGGTGGCGCTATAACTTTGAATCACAATAGTCACATCCATGTGAGCGTCCTCTTACAGCGAACACACTGCTGAAGTTTCATCAAGATCAGTTAATGTATACTGAAGTTATAACACACTTCCTGTTTCACGTTTCTCGCCATAAATTCGTTTCCTCGCCACGGCCAAACCGTTCGAGATATCAAAAATCCCCTCGCAATTTTTCATCCTCAATGTCTTGACTTCAGGCTGACCGTGCGTGCGTTTTAAAAATAACCGCAAAAATCTGACTTCCTGTTGGGCTGGGGTAAAAAGTAAGAGTCTGAGGTATAGATGAAACGATGAGATCAACATGTGTACCGAGTTTCATATTATTACACACAAGCGTGTTTGAGTTATGGACCAAGTGTTCGGACCACGTTCCAGGGGGCGCTGTCCAGCCCCCCTGCCACGCCCGGGTACCATCTTCAGCCCGGCTCTGATGGCCGCGGGTTCTGACCCGTGTGCAAAGTTTCAAGAGTTTTCGAGCATGTTAATGGCCCCAAAAGTGCCCGATATTCGGCAGAAAAAAAAATGAAAAAAATAAATAAAATAATAATCGGAAGGAAAACAATAGGGCCTTCGCCCCTTCAGGGCTTGGGCCCTGAATAATGAGCAATGTAAGATGATATATGAAGTCTCAAAAACTTGTTTGAATTTGTGTGTGTGTGTTGCTGCGTATGCACTCATTTCACTTTCACTGTTGCTGTTTTTCAATAAAATCACCAGTTCTAGGAATAAAATATCCTCAAATTAACTCTGAATATTATTAAGATTATAATAGGCACAAGTTGATGATGCTACCATGAACATAAATCTGCTTCTAAAAGTTAAAAAAGAGCTCTCCACCTCACGTCGGTTAGCCATGCATGTCTTGTTCCTCAATTTCAATCAGATTAAGGTTTGGGTCACACTTTCATTGTGATTGGTTGGTCAGGGACTAATCAGGGACCAGGAAGTACTCTGTATCATAAAATCTTATTGGTTTTAACCAAAAACCATGTGGTGTCCATTCCAATGGCCGCAGGGTCTACATGGGTTAACAACAAGCTTTTGTCTCTTTGTGTGAACATTTTTAGAGTGAGATCTTGTGAGTGTAAGTATATTTTTTGACCACTTGGTGGCAATGTCCCCAAACTGCTCAATTCCATAAAATAAACATGATTCTGCCATCACTAAAGTGTCTCACTTCCCAACGTTAGACAGATAAACTTTTTCCAACACAGGTGGGAAACACAAGTAGTGGGAAAAGGCTGATTTATTCCACACCACTATGTTCGAACTTGAAACTACAGAAAGGTGTTATGGGTTGTCTTTGTTTGTTCACTTTAGAGTTTGTTCTTGATCTGTTCTGCTCATGTCTATTTCTAGGTTCGTTTTTAGTTTAATTGGCTTTATGCACAGCTGGACTACTTCCTGAACTTCAGCCAGCTCCTTGTTTCCTGTCTGGCATTACTGGCCAAGCTTGATTAATTCAGGTGTGTCTGATTATTGTTGCCGTGACTACTGAGGTCAGGCACACCTGAATTAATCAATTTGTCCAATAATGGCAGACAGGAAACAAGGAGCTGGCTGAAGTTCAGGAAGTAGGGGAGAGCGGGGCACAAAGTAACACTTTTTGACTTTGTCAATTTGTGTAAATCTACTTAGGGTTTAGAGTTTTTTTTTCCCCACATTAATTGCCCACATGTCTAGCACAATTGTGTGGTTTTGTTTTATTAATACAGTGTATACTTTTTTCTTGATTTACCCTGAAAGAATGGAAGTGAAATGTGACAACATGCCCCATAGGTGGGGTAAAATTGTAACATGTGAGGGGCACATTGTAACATCACCATATGACAGCTTAAAATGCTATCTGATCTGATCAAAAACATATGCAAGTCAAACCAAAATATTTTCTTAAACTTTTTCATATAAAATAACAACATTTTTTAATAATTAAAAATAAACTAATTTTTGAGTTTGACAACAAACACATCGGAAAACACAGCTATACAGCATAATTCAAAAACAAAATAATACTTAATAATTTCTGAGCATTGACTCTCAGTCTTTATTTACATGTTTCTCATGTTTTCTCAATAGAATTCATAAAAGTATAGAATATAATATCATATTTCTAATAGGGGCACATTGTAACACAGTGTTACAACATGCCCCAACTGCACAACTGTGATTTAAACCCTGCTAGTGTCTTCTGCTAGTTAGCGAAGCATGAAAGAACTAAATCAACGGTTAAACAACAGATTGGAGATTAAAATAATATCAGATTTGTCTAATTTTAAATAAACACAAAAAATAGAGATGAAAAATTAACTTAAGTAAGAAATTTACCTTTACTATGGTTAAATAAATGTTCAGTGATATCTTACAAAGATTTTGAAAATTTTGGCGCATTTTTTCTCTATATAGTGTTGAAATGGCAACTAGTAAATATAGAGGGAATGCGCGTGACGTCACCTCCGGCCGGAGTGCTGCAGTTTCTCACAGTGAGTGGCAAAAAGACTGAGCGGCTGTATACATAGGCTGTATATGTGTTCAGCGTGAATGCCGCGAAAAACAAACACAACACATATAAAGTAGGAAAGAGCTTTGCGATTGACTGTAAAAGTAGATTTGACAAAATATCGGAGGTATATTTTTACAGACTGCGATAGAAAGAGGAGCAAATGGATCGCTGTAATTCACAGAAACAACTGGACTCCAGTCAGCGAAAGGTGGATTTGCAGTTATCATATATGTATTATATATATTACTGTAAACTATATCATATATTTTATATTGCATATATATATATTAACAACTCATTAATTAAATATGTATCATTCCATATTCTGCATTATTGGATGTTTTTTATAATAAACACTGACTAAAAAAAAAAATCTATAAAGTTTTAGGGCTGGACGATATGATAAGTAATCACCCAGATTTAAACCTATATTGTATTTATATAAAACATTCACAGGCAAATTTGCTTTATGTTTATAGGTCTATATTGCTTCTATTTCCCCGGTGTCGAAATCAGGCAAACATAAATGTCAGGCAACACGATTCCTGGCTGCTTGTCAATAATATCCATGGATCACGATCTTTAGTAAGTTGTAAGGAACACTACTGAGTCCAACATTTAATTTAAATTGATAAAATTGTTCATTTTAGTCGCATTTTCGCAGTTTCCCCTATTAAATCCAGTCACGCAGCAGATCTTTTGCCACTCGGTCAGGCTGAGAGGGGTAGTTGGAAAGTCACATGAATGCATTCCCTCTATACCAAGTTTCGTCATGCCAGCATGTGTGGAAGTATTTAAAACAAGTGTGTTACAACTAGCCCCGCGTTACGTTGTGCCCGCGCTCCCCTAGTGCAGCTGTGCATACAACCAATAGGGGATTATCACGCTTCCGGGTTTCATGGGCGGGATTTGTCAACTTTGTGCATGTCCACTTCCGACGCAGTTCAACAATGCCTGAGACGAATGCTATTTACGTCACTGATCTGTTCCACTTTGTAAATCTAAGAAAAAACAACGCCAACCCTTAAGTTTTCATGGATTCCTGACTGAATTCAGTATAAGGAAGAAGTGGATTAAAACTTTAAAGAATAAAACAAGGTAGCACGTTTGTTTGCAGCCGGCACTTTAGCGAATCAGACTC
>JAQIUQ010006378.1:42500-151111 GCA_030378365.1 Hybognathus amarus
AGAAACATTTGAAGCTTTCTCCGTACAGATCCAATAATATTGCTTTTCCTCTCATTTTAACTCTGAAGTCACATGAAATCAAAATTGATGCATGACACATCTTCTTCTTTGTCCTAGCGTGTATTTGTACAGGGTCCATTTTTTTGTATGCCTTTTGCCACGATCCAGGCCATCATCTACGGAGGTGTATTGCATTCACTTGAAGAAAAAAAAATCTACTATGTTTTTCTGACTTAACGAGTTAATTTTTCATGAGAACATTTTTTTTGCTCTGTTTTTCTGAATTAATGAGTTAATTTTTCATGGAAATTTCTTTTGCTCTGTTTTTGTGAATGAAAAAATTTTCTTGTGAAAAATTAAGTCGTTAATTCAGAAAAACAGAGCAAAAACAATTTTCTTATGAAAAATTAAGCCGTTAATTCAGAAAAACAGAGTAAAAAAAATTTCTCATGAAAAATTAAGTCGTTAATTCAGAAAAACAGAGCAAAAAGTTTTTCTAATGAAAAATTAAGTCGTTAATTCAGAAAAACAGAACAAAGTTTTTTCTAATGAAAAATTAAGTCGTTAATTCAGAAAAACAGAGCAAAAACTTTTTTCTCATGAAAAATTAAAGTCGTTAATTCAGAAAAACAGAGCAAAAACTTTTTTCTCATGAAAAATTAAGTCGTTAATTCAGAAAAACAGAGCAAAAAGTTTTTTCTAATGAAAAATTAAGTCGTTAATTAAAAAAAACAGAGCAAAAACTTTTTTCTCATGAAAAATTAAGTCGTTAATTCAGAAAAACAGAGCAAAAACTTTTTTCTCATGAAAAATTAAGTCGTTAATTCAGAAAAACAGATCAAAAACTTTTTTCCATGAAAAATTATCTTGTTATTCTGAGATAATTAAGTCGTTAATTCAGAAAAACAGAGTAGATTTTTTTCTTCAAGTGAATGCAATACGCTCACCGTAAAAAGGTAATAACTCTCTTCCCTCTGAAACAGAAGCATCCATTTAATAATAAACGTTTTATGAATCAATTCCCAATAGCTAAACATTTAAGTAATAATTTTTAGTTATGACAAAGAAAGTCAAAATTCTGAAATGACAAAAAAATCTTTTTTATCTTACAATTATGATTTAACAAAGCATGATTTTAATGTGTCGGAAATGGTATTTTATTTGTTTCTCAGCTGTTTGCTGATTTGGCAGGCCGTTTTCATCCCAAGACGTCATATAACTGACGCTTTTGACCATACGTCAACATCAGATGTTTTGGGGTACCCTTTAACGTCAGTTAGATGTCACTAACTATCTAACCCTAACCCTATCCCAGACCTAAACCTAACTGCCCCCTGACCTGGGGGCAATTGAAAGGACATTGGTTTATAAATGGCCAATCCTATAGGCTTTTTGTTAATAGGCATCCTTCTTTGAGGTTTTGGGATTTTGAGGGAATGTGAAGCACTTTAAAAAGATATTGTTCATGTGGGAGTAATATAACCTCCAGAGGCTTTTCTCTCTTAATATGGTCAGGATCATTCCGGTTACATAGTCCGTTTTTTGTCCAAGCAAAGACAACAGTGGAATGTGAATGGTATTTGGGCCAAGATTTAGCAGCTCTGGCAGACTACCAATAGTTCCTTTGGTGTTAGATGCCTGTTTAATAGCTTTTTCTTAAGAAGTTGCCCTTCCGTGCTGATCAAGGTTTTGCTGTTTATGATGGATTAGGGCAAGACATGAGTATTTGTTTAAAAAACTGTTAGATGCCAGCTCTCTGTCTTTTATTGTGGATCCATGAAGCACAATGCCAAAACTGGGATTGCAAAACACAGCACCCGAGTCCCGGAATCAGGCTGTCATAAAAGACGATTACCGTTAAACTTACATCTTCCTGTAAATGGAATAATGCCCAGCAGGCATTATTAAAAGGTGCCATAATTTGTAAGTCTGTGAACTAACAAATGTTGAGTTAGTAGATTAAGCTGCACAGTTGTTTTCTGGAATGACTGAGGCCTGTGGTTTGAGTGGTTGTGAAGGTCAGTAAGTTCAGTTTTAAATTCCATGTATGACTTGAAATCTGACTTTTAAAAAACACTTAATATTTTTGATAACTATCTAAAAAGTTAAGAATTGTTTCAATGTCACCATTGATGGAAGTTTTGAAAAACAAACACAGACTTGCTGACTACTTGGACAGTATGTTCAAATGCTAAATCTCTACACACAGATGCAAATGATAGGCTACTATTAAAAACAAGTCCTTTAATTAAACTGGAGTCTCCTTCCACAGACATTCCCCTGTGGCCAGATTTGACTGCAGAGCCCTGATGTCATTACACAACCACTATTATAGCAGTGCTAATGTTTCTGAGAATTGTGTCAAAGGTTTGTGTTTCTGAGTATGCATGTTTACATTTTATATATTAGAGTTAACTCAGTTCACAAAATAATGGCAACACAGTTTTGCCAATAAACAATGAAACATGCATTTTAACATAGGCTAAACAGATCAAAACCATTCGCATGCATATTCAGTTACACTTCCACTCGTTTGGCTTAAACGCCAATATGTCAGTCTAAACAGTCTGCACTGAATGGCTGATGTGTCATGTCTGAGTTAAACTAATTATGCACTATAAAATATAAAGGCTGCAGTGAGGTCTCTTTGTTTAGTGTCTTAAAGCATTTTCTTGTTTCAGACTTTTCTCAAAGGCAAAGATAGAACGACGATGACTTCATTACAACATTTGATCAATAATTCATGGTCAGAGTTTAAAAGTTAAATGAAGTTTGGTAATGTGCTATGTAGGACATTAAGTCATCTTCTCCAGGGACAAAATGTTGTCATATCTGACAAGCTGAAGACTCGAGGCCCCACAGTGCTGAGTTAAGCAAATCATGCAGGAAGGGATGAAAACAAAGCACAACATTCTTTACTTCATACAGCACACTGAGGTAAATGCTATTTTTTTTAAAAACATCTTCACAGCTGCTTCCTTTGATTTTTGCTATTCAATAATCCTTACATTCTGTTTCATTGTGTCACTGTTTGTTTTGTTGCATGACGTCATTATCTGCAGAGATGAAAGCTGAAAGCTTATAAAATATTCAATAATGAAGTGATGATTCTACACACAATAAATCTGTGCAGTTTAGCCACAATTAATGTTAAAGGAGAACTCCGATGCAAAATGAACCTTTGGTCTAATTACACATTGTTACCTAGTCAACCGTTATCTGAGATTTGTTTTTCATGATTGCCAAATGTAAATAGTTTTATCTCTAAAAACAGTTTAGCCTATAATGCTAGTATAACACTAGTATATTGGGCATAGAGTAATGACAAATAAAAATCGCTTGTTATTACCACTAACAAGGCTCAAAATAGCCCCACAGTAACACGGTAGCATAATAAGGGTCCCATTCAAACCGAAGCATTGAGAACTTTGTCAGTGTCCATACAGTTTAATAAGAAGATATTTTATACACAGAGTCAACTTCGCGAATACAGGAAGAAGCCATCTTTGAAATATAGTCTCTACCAGTCGATCTACGAATGCCGATCCAAGTGCGCTGAACTGTGCAGAATCTCATATAGTCCGTTGTTTCCGGAAGAAACACAAACACGGAACCATTTCTCTTGTCAAGTCAAGTCAAGTCACATTTATTTATATAGCGCTTTTCACAATAAAGATTGTATCAAAGCAGCTTCACAGTGATAGCATGACAGAAGTACAACACAGATAAGTAATATTGTTAAATGGTAAAAAAACCCGACTAAGCAAGCCAAAAGCAAGGCAAAGCAAGGCGACAGTGGCAAGGAACCAAAACTCCATCAGATTGGATGGAGAAAAAACCTTGGGAGAACCCAGGCTCAGTTCGGGGCCAGTTCTCCTCTGGCTTACATTCATATTGTTTATATATAAATATTAAATATAAATATTGTTCATATATAATATGGAGCCATAACATATCGCCAGCGTTGAGTCGTCTCTTCACAGGCGTTGGGGCATCTGAGATCCCCGTGAGAGGCTGGATACAAACTGGACCTAACGAGCGCCATTTTTCTCGGGACAAACGTCCCGAGATAACAGCAGAAAGGCAGATGGAAGATAATTAGCATAGCGGATGTTCAGAATGATTTCCATTATACAGGAGTCGGTGTTAGAAAATCACCATCTCACAAACTCTCTGCAAGCCAACCATACGTGCCGAACGTGTCGAACCGTTTGTCTAAAAGGCTGTCGAGACCCCACTGGTGCGTTAAGCAGTTTCAGCGGCGAACGGTTCTGTATGGCATAACAGAGGACTAAAAGGTAACCATTATGTGAAAGCTTCTTGTCTTCAATATGTACATGTTGCCTACTGTTCGCGGTCACCTTATCACCTTATTCACATCTCACGAGCGCACTTGGATTGGCGATCGTAGATCGACTGGTAGAGACTATATTTCAAAGATGGCTTCTTCCTGTATTTGCGAAGTTGACTCTGTGTATAAAATATCTTCTTATTAAACTGTATGGACACTGACAAAGTTCTAAATGCTTCGGTTTGAATGTAGGGACCCTTATTATGCTACCGTGTTACTGTGGGGCTATTTTGAGCCTTGTTAGTGGTAATAACAAGCGATTTTTATTTGTCATTACTCTATGCCCAATATACTTAGCGTTATACTAGCATTATAGGCTAAACTGTATTTTATAGATAAAACTATTTACATTCGGCAATCACGAAAACAAATCTCAGATAACGTTTGACTTGGTAACAATGTGTAATTAGACCAAAGGTTCATTTTGCGCCGGAGTTGTCCTTTAATATCTGTTAACATGGCAATCATGATCTCCATTTTGAACATTTATTGTGTTTGACTGCAAATCGCATAACGTCAGTGCAAACAGCACAGTAAATGAAATGCCTTCATGTGTAAAACTACCTCATTCTCATTTATTTTATTGCTCTCAGTGCTTACTCCTCTGCTTTGAAGTTTTATGGGTTTGAAAATGGACAGCAAATAATAAACACCATATTTATGTTTTAATGTAAAACATACTCTATCATGTATTTGCACAAATTTGTCTGAACGTGCAAATATTAAATACATTTAAAAAAATTGCTGACACTGTAATGTCTGTGTCAGTATGGGTTCATCGGTGTTAAGTTGGGTTTACTTTCTCAAATCAGCTGGCTCCAGGAGTGTGCAGGGGAGGGAACTCTTTATCGGTTCAGACAGACCAGCTGACGCGACTTTTGACCTGAGATATATTTACTCTTCCCATTGTTAGGATTAATAAAGTACACTCAGCTTGTGTTAAAGAGGGCAAGACCAGGCTCTCAATCCAATGCTTCCTTTTCCCTGTCAAAAGGTCATATTGTGCTCTTTATGCAAGACTCCAGAGAACTCTCTGCTTATTTTTATGACATGTTCCTGGCGTCTCCTTCTCCACATTTCCCAACCTCCTTGACTCCAGTCATAACTGTGCCAGCCTGAGAAAGACAAGTATCCTGTTTCGCGCCAGACTCACAATGAATGCCAAGTAACAGGCATTCCAGAAGATTATTGCAACAATGGCACATTTTTGTAGGGTCTCTGGTGGCCATATAATATGTCACTACAGAACTTGGTATTTTGGAAATTCCTTTGTCTGACTTGCTTGTTTTTCACCTTAGACTGCAATGAAGGTTCAACGGCAAACCAGAAAAAGATTAAACAGATTGCGATGATAATGTGTGTGTTGAAAATCCTCAGTGATTTA
This sequence comes from Hybognathus amarus, assembly GCA_030378365.1. Taxonomy (NCBI): domain Eukaryota; kingdom Metazoa; phylum Chordata; class Actinopteri; order Cypriniformes; family Leuciscidae; genus Hybognathus; species Hybognathus amarus. Next base: position 48,236 of record JAQIUQ010006378.1, read on the forward strand.
GCAATTATCATTGTTTTCCAGCTATGAAAAGAAAAAAATTCTCAGTGATTTAGCAATTATCATTCCTTTGAAAAGTAGAATGTTGAAAACGGATATTTATAGTTATCATTTTTACTGGAAAGCCTTTAATTTTTCCCCCCAAACTTATCTTAATTTTACATCTATATCTATCTATAAATTACAGGAACATCTGTCTGTGTGTCCCTCTGCCTGTGTGTCTGTCTGTTAATCTCTTTAACCAATGGTCTGATGGATTTCAAATTTGACAAGTGTCTTGCTACGGGCACGAGTACTGTATGTGCAGTGCTGAGTTTGACGCTGTTTGGTTTAGAAATGCAAAAGATATTGCTAAATTTATTCGGTAAAAAAAGCTCACATTGAAATTTGTGATATAAAAAATAAACATTCTCACATTAGAGACAATGTGGTTGGTGTAGATTTCTTACATACCAACTAACATTAGGAAATATACAGAACATTTTAATGAATCTGAAGATTTATGCCAGAACCACTTTACACACGATTTACACACCAATTCGTTCTGCTTGTGTTTCATGAATAAGACCCATAGTCTCTGTAATGGTAGGCCTAATCTGCACAATGACAACAAAGTTGACCCTAATGTAAATCTAATCTAATCTAATCTAAACTCCTGCTACCTGTAGTACACAGATACCCAAATACTCCCCCCTCACACTGCGTGGCCACTCCCCCCCTCCACACTGCACATCGAGTGGCCACTCCCCCTCACACTGCACACTGGGTGGCCACTCCCCCTCACACTGCACACTGGGTGGCCACTCCCCCTCACACTGCACACTGGGTGGCCACTCCCCCTCCACACTGTACACTGGGTGGCCACTCCCCCCTCACATGAATATATTTAATGACACCTAATTAGAACACCATTGTTATGATACTATAATTATTCAGAATTCTAAATGAGTTTGTCACATTGAGTGGCCAATCCCCCCTCACACTGCACACTGAGTGGCCACTCCCCCTCCACGCTGCACACTGAGTGGCCACTCCCCCTCCACACTGCACACTGAGTGGCCACTCCCCCCTCACACTGCACACTGGGTGGCCACTCCCCCTCACACTGCACACTGAGTGGCCACTCACCCCTCACACTGCACACTGGGTGGCCACTTCCCCTCCACACTGCACACTGAGTGGCCACTCCCCCTCACACTGAGTGGACACTCCCCCTCCACGCTGCACACTGAGTGGCCACTCCCCCTCACACCGCACACTGGGTGGCCACTCCCCCTCCACACTGCACACTGAGTGGCCACTCCCCCCTCACACTGAGTGGACACTCCCCTCCACGCTGCACACTGAGTGGCCACTCCCCCTCACACTGCACACTGGGTGGCCACTCCCCCTCACACTGCACACTGGGTGGCCACTCCCCCTCCACACTGCACACTGGGTGGCCACTCCCCCCTCACATGAATATATTTAATGACACCTAATTCAAACACCATTGTTATGATACTATAATTATTCAGAATTCTAAATGAGTTTGTCATGACAATATAGTACAGTAATTTAAAGTATTCGCAACAAGAACACTATGTAGCACTATGTAACGTACCTGGATTGACAGTTTAACAGGGAAACCAGGGACCGGTGTGTGGATAAAACGGCATTTTAACGGTTTGGATCCATTTGAAATTTCCAACAAACAGTGGAAGCACAGTGCGTTCATGCTAACTTAATCCGGACAAAGGTAAACTGCGCTCCACCTAGCTGCTAGTTTAGTAACAGTTATAGAGCTAACAACCATTCACACATGTAACATACTTTTAACTAACGTTATGCGTTTCGAAAGTGTAGTTAGTAACGTGTAGCTGTTTTAAACAAACTTAAGTTAGTAAGCAAAACGATGCTTAAAGCAAGTGGGTAACAGTTAGCAACAGGACAACAGAGACTGACAGGTCCGATTAAATGGCTAATGTTAATGTTATGAGAATATTAAAATACGGGATATTTTACAGGAAAATACTAAAACGGGAAGACAGCGGGAAAAGAGCTCAAGTACGAGAGAAACCCGGAAAAACGTGAGGTTGACGGTTAAATTTACTAACTATCTGTCCGGATTACTGTGTTCCCACTGTTTGCCGACTCTTTGTTGGAAATTTCATATGGATCCAAACCGTTAAAAGTGCCGGTTTATCCACACACCTGTCCCTGTGGTTTCCCTGTTTAAACGTATCCAGGTAAATTCCGCATCCTTTTAGGGATTTTCACATTTTTTCTATTTTCTTTCACCCAACTCAGCTGCTTCTCCTCGTTCGATTTGCTGTATGTTTACATGCGCGTAAGCTGCAACATGGCCGCCACGCCAGTAATAACGTCACGACAACCAAGCCCTATAACAGATTTTGCACGGCATTTCACTAAGTACTGTATAAAAAAGACACAAAGATGAGTTTTTACTAGATAGATGGCTATGCTATGGACAATGTCATAATATTTGAATCTAATAATAATGACATCAGTCTTTTAAAAAATCATGTGAATATTACCTAATCCATGGCATAGTTATAAAAGAATTTGTTATACAGGTTAATATATTTAATGACACCTAATTAGAACACCATTGTTATGACACTATAATTAGGCTACTAAGAATTCTAAGTGAGTTTGTGTCACGACAATAGTACAGTAATTTAAAGTGTTCGTAACAAGAACACTATGTATCAAATGACCATTTAACAACACACTGACACTGTAAACAGAATTTTCAAATTTACAATATCCATCTCCATATGCATTAGAGTAAAACAAAAAATACAATGCAAATTTTGTTCTCTAGTAGATGTAGGCCTAGTATATTTTTTTAATACGAACATTATATTATTCCATTTTATTCTTATAAAAAACTTGCTATGTGTACTGTAACTGGGACAAGTCACACTGGCATATTTTGCCCTATGAGGGAATGCGGAGTTGACGTCACGCCATGTTGCATTATGGGTCCGCCGCCATATTTACAGGATCGCGCCCAATACCGCTGTATTTAAATGCATGTTTTGGAGGCTGTGTTTGGATTTTCTGTCGAGATTGTAATAAACGTCGATATGGTTGTTCAGTTCAACTGCCATAGCATGTCACACGATCGTTCAGTGAGGAAACCGAACAACGGAATACGTTTTTTCACCTTTCTTTCTTGGAAAAAACAATAAGGGAAGCAGGTCGAGGAACTGACGAGAAGAAGCCGGATCGCGTAGGGGATGAGGAAAGTAATGAGGAAAAACGCAATAATGAGGAAAAACTTTACTTAATGTCCTCCACAGCATACTATGTTTGTTAAAAGTAAAAAGCAAGAGGTTGTGTATTGTATATTCATAGATGACTAACAGTTAGGAGGATAGTTGACTTTGTGGTTCAAGTTCTTGTTAGCAGATGATAAAGCTAGGACACATTGCATGAATCAAATTATATTTATTTTGTTTTCAATTAACAATTTGCTTTGATATTCTGTACATCTCTTTACATGCCTTTCTTTAAAACGTTTGTGAATCATGTTTTATATAACTGCTTAATAAATACATTAAGTGACTTCTCTGTTTATGTACTGATTGCATCCGCAAAGACCCTTTAAGTACACATAAATGGGCAAAGATACATCAAACTATTTTAAAATAAACTACCAAATACCCTCATTTTTACACGTGTCATCAACATTAAATGATGACAATAAGGCACAGTTGTATTTAACAAGTTACCACATCTTGTGGCATTATAAAGTAATGTACATTGTTTTTCTTGCACAACCTATGAAAACTCAACATATAGACTGAAAATAGCAAGTTAACATTAACTATGAGAGCTACTTTTCAGGTAAAATAGCTTGAACTTTATGTACAATAGTAACGTTAATCAACTTAGCATAGGCTTCGAACACCAAAACTAAATCAGATGCATCAACGTTGTTTATCGCGGATAGTTTGTCCAAATTACGTTTTTTTTTGGCAGTGGCATTTAGTTTATCCTGGTAGGGTCCCTTCTCTCTTTCTTTAAACATCTCCATTTCTTCCGTTCTTCTTCAAATTTGCCTCGTTTTAGCCAAACACCTACTATTATCCCGAAGGTAAACAAAGATCGTGCCTGTAAAGATGGCGCCCACGTCCCATAATGCAACACGGCGTGACGTACCTCCGCATTCCCTATTGTTGGTTTGATTGCTTCTATTGTAAGTCATTTTGGAAAAGACGTCAGCTAAATGATTACATGTAAATCTATATTTTAAGTAGGCCTTAATTATACTTTGGGTAATTGCTCTAGTTCAAAAGTTCGGGGTCTGATTTTTTCTTCATTTAATTTTTGATGCATAGAGTTAAAAAACAACATTTATTTGAAACAGACTTTTTTTGTAGAATTCTTTGCTCTTATTTTTAATGCTGTGAGTTTAATGCAATATACAAATAAACAAAACAATTTATTAAAAAACAATCTTACTGACCATACACATTTTATGCTTGATTTGTTTTTGTTAGTTTGTTTCAGGGGTTGAGGTCAAATCATCTTGCACCGGGCACCAATAATCACCAGATTTTAGGGTTTCAATCCAAAATCCCAGTTTAAACCCAACAAAATTACGTGGTAAAATCTAAAATCTAAATTAACTGATTTTATAGTATTTTATAGGGGTTTTGATTAAGACAGATTGAGCTTTAGTTAGGCTAAATTTGGACATTTGAGTAGCTACCTTTTATAAACGTGCCCTATAAACAACAACAACAACAAAAACATTACTGGTGTGTGGCTATCTTGAGACAAAACGGCTGATACATTTTGATATTTGTCAGTCAGTGTGCTCAAACATTTAAAGTTTGGCTAAAATTGAACATTTTAGCCTAAACCACCGTGGGAATATGTCAGGTCAGGTAGAAAAACTCTGTAGGTTGCAATTACACAACTCTATGAGATAAACCTTGCGCACTTATGTCGTCAGCATTCTCATCCATAATTACTATGGTCTCCAAAGCCAGTGGCATGTTGGCGAAATAGCAGCTGAAGGCGTTTCTCCAGGGAGGTAGCGCGGATGATGTCATCTCCGTAAGCGGGACATGAGCGGTCTCTCTATAAAGAGCAAACCGTCACTACGAACTCCTCACTCTTCTCAGTCACACTCACAGCCATCCAAGCTGCACAGCTCGGTCGAGTTGGCGACTCCAGCGCTGCTAAACAACACAAAAGCCGCAAGATGTCGACCGACATGTACTCAGAATCTCGCCGGGTCTGCCCTTCAATCCACGGCAACAAGTTTGACACAGCAAGCCGCAAGCGGGCGGTGGCGAACATCTTCGAGAACGTCAACCAGGACGCGCTCATGAGACTCTTCCAGAAAACGGGAGACATGAAAGCCGAGGAGAGAGTGAGAAGCATCTTCTCCTTCGCGCAAGACCCCGAAGAGACGGCCAGAGCTCTGATGGCCCTCAAGCAGAGAAGAAGGACAAGTTCCTCCGGATCGCGGGGATGCTGCGACACTTTCTGAAGCTGCGTTGAGCGTCTTCACGCGGTGACTCGCGGCTGCAGGGTCGTCCATTTCAGACCGCCGGTGTCATTTACAACCTGGCGATGATGGACACGTCCAGAGTGGACGAGAAAGGACCACACGGACATGAAGGAAAGCCTCGTCAATGACACGAGCCCACTCGAGACCAGATATGAAGACGGACGCACCGTTTCTGGAGCTGTGGAGGAGCTAGCCTGGAGTCCCCTCGTATCGTAGACGCGCGAAACTGTTTCTCGTGAACTATTCATTTTAAAAATGACTTTTTCACGTACTACTGCACCTTATAGGTGTTTTTGTTGAAGCACAAGAACTGTGATTAGAGACTGAAGTTATTGTCCGAAAACTGCCGAGAAATATTATGCCTTCTATGCCACTTTGATATTGTGAACACTCAATGGCCACTTATTTATTTGTCACAATGTTATAATAACACCAGTTTATCAGTTTTCACAATATTATTTTTTATTATTTGTATAATAAATTATGAACTAAACAGTGACTTTTCTCTTTCTTTACATTTGGTTTTAAAATGACTGACATGGTCATTTTATTATAACATGCCTGATGGAGTTAGATGATTTACAGTCAGGTCTCTGTGCTGCTCAATTGTACATTGTTTTAGGCAATTTCTATTAAAAAAAAAACAATAAAATAAAAATAGGGGTCCTCCTGGAGTTGTTCCCAACAAATAGATACGACCTCGTTTGTAGATAAGGTCGCATATCTACTCTACAAAATTAAGTTTGACACATTGATGTACAAAAGATAATAACAATACAACTTTTACTAGATCTCAGCGAGAAGGTATTACACTTCTTTTTACGTAAGGACGGACTGTCACACCTGTCACTCATCACTTGGTCTGGTTCATTTTCATGCAGGCTTGTCTCTTTGCTTTGCAGCTTACCAAACCAGCGTGAACCAGTTTCTGGTTGATTCAGCCGTTTGTTAAGGTGTATTGCATTACCGTGGTGTGTAGATAAGAAGCTTTAACAGGGGCTCATCTCTTTAGATCTCTCTCTGTCATTCTTTTTGATAATTCAGATACACGTGAAAAAAAGTTGCTGCCTTAAAATTTTAACTACAATCAACTTGGATGTTTAAGTCTATTAAACTTAAATTACATTAAACTGACTTTTAAAAATGAAATAAATATCGTATACCTTATAAGAAAAGTTGAAAATTGCTTAACTTATGTTGGTGAGTTAAAGAAATGTAAAAACATGTTGTCATAATTTATTGATCATTTAATTTTTTACAGTGTAGCGATAAGTAGTTTAGCACATGCTTGTCAGACTTTTGGCATGGTTTAGGATTAGTGCTGCAAGAGGGGAAGATCTGTGGATGCCTGTTAATCTTAATACTCTGATCAGTCACCGTATACTGGCTCAAACCAGTTCTGATGGGCTGGGAATGCGTCATATGACACCTTGCGGTCGTGTAAGGTGTAGACGACAGAGAGCTCAACCCCCTTTACCTTTTGCTTCATCGCTGCCAAGAGGGAGTTTCCTATGTAAACATTCACCTGACAAAAGTGAATGTGGTGGACACACACAGTGTGAGCTAATATTAAAACCTTTTGAACTAGAGCAGCTGTGGGAGTTAATAAAATAATAAAATAATGACATTCGACATGACATTGTTAGAACACAGATGCAACGTGCTTAATGTTTGAGTTATTTGAAGTCAGCTTGCAGCATCCAACTTTCCGTTTAAGCAAACAACTATTTTTTTTCTTCATTTGTCTGTCAGCATTCATTTCCTTGTTTTTTTTCCTTTTACGGTAACATGATTGTTTAGGTCTATACAACTGCTAAATATTTAAGCCAATTGTCCTGTCTGTCTTGTGTGCTGTATGATATGCTTGACACGAGATTGTCCTCTCTCTCCCACCCATTTCCTGTCTTTCAGTGAGTTCACAACAGGGAACTTTGAAGTGAATAGACTGCATAGAAACAATATGTGTATGTGTGTGTAAGGTAGAACTGACAGCTAAGCTGCTTTTATCAGTTTACACCGGACTCAGGCCTCTCCGGTACAAACTGGTTTGAGACTGACAAGTGATAAAGGAACCAAAACTGCTTGTGGTGTTGAATCAGACAAGTGAAAAGAAAAATTTTAATTTAGGTGAACAACAAAAAGTGGCATTTTGTGGACTTAAAGTAAAGTCCACTGTTCTGTTCTGAGTTAAAGCATTATAAACAACTATATTTTTTATTTTTGCATTATTTTGATCTATTATGGAAAAAAACTAAAAAAGATTGATGAAGATTTCTGGTTCCCAGAATGCTTTGCATTAGATTATTTTATAGTTTTTATTATGTAAAGACAAAGACTTGTTAAATGCTCATTTAACTTTGAACAAACTGTTGCCAGTAAACATACATTAATTTAAATCTACAGTAAGTTACTGGCAAACTGCTGCATAATTACAGCAATTTTTTTACAGTGATAGGTTTAGGTGTGGGGTAGGGTAGTCTCATATTACGCTAAAGGATTTATGACGCCTTAAGTTCGCGTGTTATATAAACGATGAAGGGTACCATGTGCGTAGTATTGCGCCATTTTGTCATAAAGCGCTTGATGTGACGCTAAAGGATGAGAACGGGCTGGGATTTCTTACTGTATCTTACTGTGTATTTGTCTCAAACAGCTATCCCAGCTATATTGGTTAAATCCTCGACTGCAGAATTTACATCTATCTATCTCTGCATTTTTGGAGAGATTTAAGGATATGTAAGTATTCAAATGGAATCTGGCATAATTTAGTTTCAAGTCACATCAAATTCTTAAGTTTATGTTTTTAGCCCAGCCCATTCTCACCCCAAGGCGTCACCTAACTGACACCTTGGGAAGCATTTTGACCATGGTTCAATATCTGACGCTTTTGGCACCCTTTCAGCGTCAGTTAGATGACGCCCTAGGATCGTGTGTAACCCTAACCCTAACCCTACCCCAGACCTAAACCTACCTGCGTTATCTAACTGACGCTTTCCCTTTAGCGTCAGTTAGATGACGCTGTAGGATGGCGGTTTGGTTGCGAGTTGCACTAAGGGCTCAGCCCACTGCTCAGTCCTGTAACGCTAACTTACTGTTTTACAGGTCAATAGAACCAATCAGCTGATTGTCAAAGCCACAACACAGCGAGGGAGAAGAACTAAGTTACATGAAACAATCCAACTATACACCACTGACATGGTAAAAGTCACAACTCACGGTGTCTATAGCTTCTAGCTTTCTGCTGCTTCTCTTTCAAGGTATAAACGAAACGCGCTCTGACAGCGCTGTTCCGTTCGCTGTCGACTACGGTAAAAACATTGACGTCACAATATGTCGACCTTCATAGAATGTAATTCCCGCGGTTATGTAAGATATAAATGTCTCATTCTAAGGTAATAAAAACATAACGTTTCATAGAGTAAGGTCTTTATACACCACTGAACACATAGTTATGGATCTTATTTCTGTCAATAGATCCTCAGAAATATCACACATTGCACCTTTAAATAATAACCAATATCAATACAAAAATGTATCTTTAATTTATTAACAGCTGTTGTTTGGCCGTTATTTATAAAAAATGTTTATTAATAGTCACCTATTTTTTTAAGGATTAGTCAGAAATCCTCAGTAAGTCCAGGTGTAGTGAAGGTCGCAGAGTGTCCACCTTTTTACTGAGGTGACTGTTTTAGATATGTTAACATAGTGATGTCAGAGTGGTTGAGTTTGTAATAAGTCTGTCCATTTTCAGTAGTTTAACCAATTCAGGGAGTTTTGTTAACTGAAGTTTAAACGTACTTGAATTTTCCCATTTATACCGTACCTTTAGGCTGAAAATCTGGGTGTAACGTTCAAAATCATTCTTAAGTTGGCATGCCATTGGCTATATTTGTTTTAGATAGAGCTTCGAACATTACTCAAAAGTGACTCAATTTAATGTCTTCTGAAACAAATGCGGTTGTCACAGAAAGCAGAACCAGAGAGCTTCACCCAGACGCTTCTGCTACACATTTTACTCAGCTGAGTAAGAAGTCTAGTTTCTGTGATGTCACCAGCCTGCTGACAGACAGCTTCTATACACACGAATGCTCATGTAATGCTCATTGTGACCAGGTTCCTCTATTGTCATTAAAGAACCTATAACGAAAGTGGTGATAGGGAAACATTCACCACACAACAGCCGTCCAACAGACGTCAAGCAGGATGAGAAAAGGTTGTTTTACAGGAAAGAAGGGGTTAGAAGTGGGGCAGGCATTAAGTGGTGTGTTCAGACTGCTTCCGCTAGGCATGCGGACATGATTTTCTGTTTCCTAAAGGCACATACTTTAACTGTAAGTCACTTCAAGCCTAGATGGCACTGAGCTGAGAGATGGCCCACAATGTTGATGAAAAGCCCATTGTTACCAATGGATGAATCAATTCTTTGTGTTTGTTTGTATATATGTCTACATTTGTGCGTATATGTGGTACGTCAGTGCAGTATATTTTCTGACCCCTACAGCCCTGACGTCACTTGGGAACAGCTCTGGTGACATGTTGACGCAAAGTCCACATCCCAAGCAAAATATTTGGGACATTTCAGTCATATTTCTGCAATTTCCTGTACACTTGTATCCATCAAAAGTGATGATTTGATGATTTTTGCTGTCGACAAATGAAAATGTAACAGAAAATAAAAAACAAGTGTACAAGACCATGTTTTTGAGAATGAAGGAAACAGTTGAAGCCAATCTAAAATCCCAGTGCATATTCGGTTCAAATGTTCAGGGTACAATTATATAATTGTCTTATATACTGTAAAATCTAACACTGTCCAGTAATTTGTTGAACTTACTTAAAATTTCTTAGAAATCTGTACTATTTGCATGCTATGCCTTCGTTACTCAGAAAAACCTTGTAAATTACTACTTCCCTCAGATAACAGACAGAATTAAGTTGACAAAAACTATCATGCTAACTCATGCAATGAGTTAGCATGATAAAATTAAGTAAACTGAACTAATTGATTTTTACAGAACTCGCTCTGCTACTGTTGATGTTGGATAGTGTTTTTTTTCGAAAAATGAATGCTTTACACACTATTTAAACTCTTTTCTCTTCATTATTTTTGAGGAGACACTGTAAAAGCAAACCTTTGTCACACTCAACTACAAAAAGCCTCTGACAATAAGATAGATCTTGAGAGAGAACATTTTATTAAAAGAAATACTGTCCTCCAGTCTTCTATTATGACGTTCTAATCGTACAAAGAATATCTTTGACATCAAAATGTATTCTTAACCTCAAATGCTCTTAGCTCTTTTTCTTTCTATGGAGCAATATGAACTATAAAAATGACAAAAATGGCAATTGATTATGATTTCTTTCAGATTTTGCTAAAGCACAAAATATAGGTAAGTATGTGAACTAAACTGCCTAACAATGTTCTAGGTAAATCTGCAGCTTGCAACACAGTACATTGACTGTCCCATATTGCACTTTAACCTTGTGTTTCTCCAGGACCTCGAATGAGACTCATCGAATGAGTTCTCTCTGGAGGGGATCTCCTCTCTATTGTTCTCTCCCTGTCGTGTGTGTTCTGGACAGAGGAGTGAAGCCTCTTCCTGTGTGGCTCTTCTGGCTGCCCCGGGCAGGGCGGCTGTCTCGGCCCGCAGACTCTCTGTCTCGTTGCTATTCCACTGGCCGGCCTTGCCATTGTTCTATCCCTCCTCTCCTTTGTCCTGCTCCCCTCTCCACCTCTCTCCCCACTCCCCATGTCCTCCTTTCTCTCTGCAGGTGTTGAGAAGGAAGCCCTCTCAATACCACACAATGGCAGAACAGCCCACCTATTTATATATCCATTCTCTGCTTATTTATTTATTCTCCTGGGTATTTTTGGAGTGCTGTTAATTGTGCTCAGAAGAAGTGATTTAATTATAATGGGCTAATATTTACTTAATATAGAGACAGAAACAACTTTTATATATAGTTGGTTATATATTGCAACCATTTAGACCTTTTTTCTTAGAAATGCACAGTATATTGGCGCTCATATGTGTCATTTTGATAAATGTCATACAGATAAAAGCATGAATTTTTAATGTTAGGTATTGGTCCTCTAAATAAAATGTACTGATGTACGGTATTTAAACGGATGTATTATTTTAGCCCATGTTTGTTAAACAAATACATTTAATAATTGCTAGTGAACAATATATATATATATATATATATATATATATATATATATATATATATATATATATATATATATATATATATATATGATATTTAGTGTCATTTGAAGCATGTAGGGTTCTAGACTCTTAGAAATTTGTAAGTCTAAACTACATGTGTAACTCTTTTAGTTTATTCTTAGCTAAAAACACTTAGTTCTTTCAAAAATATATGTGCTCATAAATGTATATTTACTTAGTTCAAGTAATAAAGTATTCTTGTGAGTGTATAATATGCCATTGAAAATCTGTGTTGGGGAAGCTACTTTGAAACTGTAGTTCGACAAGCTACAAGCTACTCATAAGTTAAAGTAGTTTAACTACAGTCAGACTACCCGTTTAGAAAAGTAGTTAGCTATACTACAAGATACAATCAAAAAGTAGCTAGCTACATTGAAACTACTTATGCTTTTTGAACAACGTATATTATAAATAACTCAATAAGTGTCTGAGGAATGTTTTAAGTAAAATATTTAGTGTTTAAAACAAGGCAATGCAATTACGATTTCAAAGAGTATTGTTTTATTACACACAACACTAAAATATCTCTGACTGTTTGTCAAAAGTGCAACAAATAGCCTACAACATTGCAAGAACGAAATATACATCCAACGTAAACTGCATGTAGAGCATTTTCTCAAAAATACTGATTGAACTTTGACAAATAAGGCCATGGGTAATTAAGGTTAGTTGCTTCTCTATCCTCCAAATCTGCCGTCACGTCTTGCTATATAATCATAATATGGGTGTGTCAACCCACTTCTGTCCGTCAGTGAACCGTTAGCCGCAAGATGCATGAGGTGGCGGTAATGGAAAAAAATTTGTTTGTAATCCAACAAGAATATCCTTGCATCACGCTGATTCGCGCAAGCTCGATAATGTAGCAATGTAGCTTTTGCTCGCGCTACACCGCTACTTGCTGCAAAAGGTAGTTAGCTACTGGAAAAGCTACACTGTTTAAAAAGCAACTGAGCTACTGCCAAGCTACTGAAAAATGTATTAAGTTAGTAACTACTTGTAGTTAACTACTCCCCAACACTGTTGAAAATACATACGGGTACCGTATGTATTTTCATAATGTCTAATGTCTAATATCTAATGTCGATTGCCATGTTGCCTCTCCATCTTGAAAGTACATTAGCCAAAGAGGGACATACCGTTAATTCAAGCTTCACCTTTCGCGTTTACGTTTGAGTTAACACTCACGGCTGAGGTTGAACTGGAAGCCATGTTAATCTTGGACTACATTGGCCACCGTAGGAGTTAAAACGAAATCAGAATTGAGAGGAACAGAAACTAATATTCACTGGATGGTCATATACCTTTTCACCGCTCGATGGGGGTAAAAATCACACAGTGTAGCTTTAAATTGAATTCTAAATAAAACCCTATAGGGTTCTTGACTCAATTTTAAAAAACTTTTATGCCCAAATGGTTCTATAGCAGAACACATGTTTATTTTATGATTAAATGAAACTGAAGAAATCACACATGATGTAAGAGCTCCTGCTAATATTATTCACTTGAGTGTAGAGGTAGACACGTCACAAAATGTTTCAGTGTTTCATCAAGGCGAATGAGTAACAGTCTGTTTCAAACTGATGACAGGGTAAACATCGTCAGATGGTTGTCTTAATCTTTTAAACACTTTCAAGCTTAATCTTGTGGTTGTTGGCAAAGTGGACTGTGTCAACTGTGTGTGTGTGTCAGATATAAAGATTTGCAAACTCTGAGTCTTGACTAAACACGTTTTCTATTGACAGACAGCCAGTGTCTAGTGGCGTAGATAGACAGAATACTAGAATCCTGGTGAAATCACAGATGTCATCATATTAGCATTATACAAATCAGAGAGGCTTTTTCTTTTGGCCCTTGTTACGTGGCTTGTTCAATGACTCATTGAGCGTTGTCTGGGGAAACTGGTAAATGCTGTGCTACTTATTTATCTACAGTAAATGATTCCATAGCCTGTCTGTAGTCATCTCAAAGTCTGAAAACACTCCTTCAGAAATTCACCTGCAGTTATCTGTCTGAGTCACTTTTCGTGAGGTGTTTCCCCTTAGAGGGCTCTTTAAAAAAAAACATTTTGTAAAATTATTTTATAATTATTTTAAAACACCTCATCCTCCTCATACAAAAATACTCAGATAATAGATAGAGAGAAAAGTGCATCACAGAAACATTTTGCACGCACAATATCAGTAAAGGCGTGTTATGCCGTCATGAATACCTGTGTAACACTGACATTTGTGTATTTCATAATCGAGATCTTGGCTAATACAAAGTCTTCTTATCATTAAAGGTGCGACTTTGTAGAATTACACTACGCTCTGTTTAATATAGGAGGTTGACCAGGCAGGAAGTGGAAGGGGCCTGGCGTCTGTCACCTTTTTCCAGTTCAGTCTTTCGCCACATTGAGGCCCTGCAAATGCTCTTAACTTCCTATACATGATGTTATCGCACCGAGTCATGGGAGGACTCATTGTTATAGATTCAGCTGAAGCGTTTATGATAAAATCACAAAGAAAAGCTATCATAAATTACGTCTGCTATTGTGAGCCTGCCTTTGTGAGGTGCTCTGCCGTTTCCTCAGTATGTCCTCGGAAAGATGTAATCAGTGTTGATACTGAATCTGAATTACTCTTGTCTATAAACTCCTACTCCCGTAATGCACTTTCCAGAATCCTCTGCTAGTTCTCGCATGTTTTGTCTTTTATATTACTTGTGATATTTTAAGGAACGGGTGCATTATTTTGCTAATTCCATCCATCTGGGCTTTTTATCACTGCTTCAACATTTATTCTCACATCAAAAAATCAGTCCAAATAGATAGTGAGGAGAAAAGAGAGAAAGCAGTAAGTATGCAAAAGATAAGAGTCAGTATGTCGAGGGTGATGGTGAGGTATCTGGCAGGACAAGGAGGCCACATGATGGGAGTATGACCATAGTGGGAAGGATTAGAATGGGAAACCAATGGCAAATGATCCAGGTCACATCAGGGGCACAGATAAAACAATGTGACCTAAATAGACACAGCTGACTAACTCATTTGTAACTGAAATGGAACATCTTGAAGGCATCTCAGACAGGTGTAGTTAGATTACAGTTTTAAACAAAACACTCATGTTTTGACATTACTGTGAAAGTTAACTTCTGGTAAAAAGAAAGGGCAGATTAAAAAAGTTCTAATTTGCATCTAATTTCTTCATCCTTCTGTATAGCTCAAACAGTAGAGCATTATACTAAAGCAAAGTCATAGGTTTAATTCGCATGGAATGTAAGAGCTGATAAAATGTATGCTTTTTAATTGCAGTTTGAGTTGCATTGGTTTACAAGCCACTGTCAAATACATCTTTGGATCAAACAGAGAAGCATGGTGCTAGTAACGGCAAGGTCATGGGTTCAATTTATGGGGAAAGCGTGAACTGAAAATGCAATGTCAGTCAGCTTGGATAAAAGCTTCTGCAAAGAAAAGTCAGTAATAAAAAGGAGCCAATGTATTGTGCCAATATGATGGAATTTTCCATATTAAATTTGCACAATTGTTTTCCACATCTTTTGAATTACACCTCACATTGTATTCTTTTTTAGGTTTAAAGGAAATGTCCGTTAACTTTATTGTTATCTATAAGTACAACTTTTGGTAACACTGTATTTTGATGGTCCCTTTTGAACATTCTGTTGACTATAAGTAACTTTGCAACTACATGTCAACTAACTCTCATTAGAGTATTAGTAGACTTACTGCTTAATATCTGCCAACTCTTTTTTGTGATGCTCCTCCGACAGACAATCTGACTATAAGTAACTTTGCAACTACATGTTAACTTATTCTATCCATAACCCTTCCAGAAATAAAGATAAAATGAAATAAAATTAATAAAAAAACTAAACAAAAAATGTAAATGTTAAATACGTACTAAAAGTACTAACTGAAAAAAAGCATAACTGAACTAAAACTGAATTAAAAGTAAAATAAAACTATTTAAAAAATATAAAAATAAAAATAACAAAATACTAAAACTTAAACTAGTTACTTAAAAGCTTGAAATAATACTGAAAATATAAATATAAAAAATAAAAATACAAACTATAACAAAGAGATTTCCACAAGATTTCAAAGAGATTTGTTTGTTTTTTGGCACAAAAAGTATTCTCGTCGCTTGATAAACTTATACTTGAGCCACTGTTGTCACAAGAAATATTTAAACATTATTTTCAATGACTTTCTGGGCTGTCAGAGTTTCAATCCCTGAAACTTGGCAGCCTATGTAGCAGTGATCCACCTCTGAAATTTAATCAAAAATATCTTAATTTGTGTTCCGAAGATGAACGGGGTTTGGGACATGGGAGGTGAGTAATTAATGACTTAATTTTCATTTTTGGGTGAACTATCCCTTTAAGTGTATAAAATGGAGTTGAGGATTTTACAGTACACCTCTTAAATTATCTAAATGTTTTTGACAATTGTGGCCATAGATTGCTTTTGAAAAATATACACCACGTAACTCTCCTGTCATTGACAATAACATTACTGATTACATAAGTCTGCAGTGCCTTGGTTCAGTTTACTTTTTGTTCAGTGCTTGGGCAGAGTTCCAGTAAAACAAAGCCCAGCATTGATACCTATTATAACATAACATAAACAGAAAAGGACACACTGAAATGATCAAGTGTCAAAACAACAGGCCCACACCCCATGACACTTTTGGAGCCATCCGAGATCCAATACATCTGGCTGTGTTTTTCTAGTGGCAGCAGCATAATAAGTGAATGCGCTTTGGACCTGTGAAAGAACTGGTCTCAAACCTGTTCAGCTTAACCACAGCCAGATCAGTCCAGAAAGAGTAGAAGAGCAGGCACATGGGCTTAATGCTGTCGCCTGCTCTCTAAAGCCATTAAGCAGCTCAGCTCTCCGAGCCGTGCACTAACTCCACTTCACACCCAACCTGGGCGGCGATGTGCACTGGAAATACAGCAGCACGAAACCAGTTGCTTTTTGATGCTTTTGGTTGGTTTGATTGGTGTAACTCAAACAAATAATAAACATTTTGGAATCTGTTTCATGCAAATGCAATTTGTGAAACTGTCCAGCTTAGGTTTCTACCAATGGCCTCTGGGCAAGTGAAATCTGCTCATGACTGAAGCTTAAGGTCACCTGAACACTCATCCTTACCTCTGCGTTCGTGCTGGAACCAGCTGGTTTTGAATAACCTTTAGGCTGAGATTATTTGAGGTATTCATTTTTTTGTGGGTTCAGGTAGAAATTGGTTATGGGAAACAAGCACATTTATAAGGGGAAATTTGGCAGGTGTATTGCACATGAAAGGATACATCAGACAGAGAGGTACAGTAATAGTAAAAATGCAATCATCTCTGCATAAATTGCTCCCCTTGAAATTTAAAGGGATAGTTCACTTTGAAATTAATTTTTGATATGTTTTAGCTTACCTCAAGGGCATCCAAGATGAAGGTGTCTTTGTTTCCACAGTATTTTCAATTTTGTCATTTTTCGGTCGAAACCGTCAAAAATTAATTTCAAAGTGAACTATCCCTTTAAGATCCGAAGTATACAATAGAAAAAGAACAAAAAATGCTAAACTGGACAAAGTTGAGTTGTGTAGCCTACTAAATCAGTCCATGCCCTTCAAAGTGAGTGAGACTTTTTTAATAAAAGTATGTGGCTCTGATCCAATAGGGGCTAAAAATAGTGTCTTAAGATTATTTATCGACTATTTAGTTATGTATAGCTTACCCAACTGAATGTGCCAAAAAGACAAGAGCTATTTGTTTATGTAGACTGCTTCTCCTTCAGCTAAGGCCAGCCAGACACGTGGCGTCTGCTAAGAGATCTCGTTTGTTTGTGTGTGTGTGTGTAAAGAAGGTTGAAAGATAAGCATGCTTAGTTCAGGTCAGGCTTGCACTTTCTAAACTTGTTTTTGTGGACCTGTAAAGGAATGTGTGTGCACAAACAGAAGAGAAAGGAGGGAAGTAATTAATTAATTTAGCAGGCATTCCAAAATAAAACTGATCTTTCGTCTAATTGGCCTGAATGCTTGGCCTTGAATGCTTGTTTTGTTTTTGTTTTGTTTTTTGTTGCTATTGCTAGTCAGTGATGACCATTGCAACATTATTTTGTTCTATTCTGCTTATTAACTAACTTGCTCGTTCTGTGAAAATAAATGAAAACACACGTGTTGCTTTTCGATTCCTTGCGGGAAATGGTCAGGGGAGCCATCTAGTGGATAATCAGTGAAACACACCAACAATATGTATTTTGCATCAATATGTATACTGAATTATAACAATTTGTACATTTGGAATTTAGTGTACACTTGTTTTTGTGTAACAAAAAAAAAACAACAGCAACACAAAAAAACCAGTATAATATTCTTCTTCATCTTGTTTGAAGCTCTCTTGTTGTAGGCTAAAGAGTAGAATAACTCCAAATGTTTTTTTTGTTGTTGTTTTGTTTTTTAATGTTAACTTTAAGAAATTAAATTCAGATTTAGAGATGAAACTGTTCAAATTCACAAGGTCATTTTGACTAAAAGTGATATGCAGGCACGTAATATACATGTGTTGAATATGTTTGTGATACTACCATCTTGTGGTGAAGTGTGTACACAAGAGTTGAGTCAGGTCAAGGGGTCAATGTTTGGTAGGCTTGGTCCAGTTAGATGAAGTTTCTATTCAAAATACAGATATTTTTTTTTAAATGTCAGTTAGTGCACTTTTTTATTTGTCTTCGATCCACAGAGAAATTCTAATATTAAAGACAATATTTTAAGTCGGTCAAACCAACAGTACTAGCTCTAGTCATTTTTTTAGATTTCATCACTATTGCATACATGTAATTTTTGTGTCCTCAGAGTCAAAACATATATACACACTGCATATATATATATATACAGTATATATGTATACTGTATATATATATATACAGTGTGTTTATATATATATATATATATATATATATATATATATATATATATATATATATATATATACACATATATATATATATATATATATATATACACATATATATATATATATATATATATATATATATATATATATATATATATATATATATATGAGTGTGTGTGTATGTCCTAAATTTAATACAATCGTTCATTCCTTTTAGGAGTTATACCCATTTGAATAAATGATGCAATGTCTAACACTTTTAGTTGCTGGTATGTGTGATTAAAAATTCAACATGTTTTTGATAATTAAAGGGACCCAGAAAATCTTTCTGCACTAGTTTTATTTTAATTGGCTGAAAACCCTTTTCATAAAACTTAAAAAGGCCCAAGAAAATTTTTTTTTTACTCACCCTCAAGGGTGTGTAAGACTTACTTTCTTCAGCCGAACACAATCAGAGTAATAATTATCAATAAAAAAATATATAAATATATTTAATATAAATATCCTGGTTCTCTCAACTTTGTAATAACACTGAATAATGTGCAAGTTTTTGAAGCTCCAAAAAGCGCATTCATCCATCATAAAAGTAATCCATAAGACACAAGTAGGTTAAATTCAGTTTTTTTACATTTTATAAAACTATCCATATTAACCATATGCATAGCAGGGGTTTAACGATACACATATTAAACCGTCATATTAAACCGTTCGATACGAGGATTGTGGTTGGACTATTTTTCCTGTAGGTGTCGACCAAAATTGTGTTAGCAGTCGTGCTTGGTCTCATTGAGACTTGGGTCTGGGCATAGACATACATAATAAAGGCTATATGTCTTTTCCACGCTGCTGGCCAATGGAAGTCGATGTCTTGTCACAGGCAGCTCGCTCACTCGTAACATCATGTTTTAATGGTGCATGTACTTTTTAAATAACCATAACTTGCTAAATTTTCTTCCGATTTTTAAATGGTTTGGTTTGTTATCATTATGCTCATTACAGCGGCACCTAGTGTTTCAAGAAAATATGTGCATCCATCTACATATCAATGTTTGAGTAGTGCTTGGAATTTGGGACCATCGTACCCAGTTTGGATTTTTGTGCTTTACATGCTGTGACGCCTCAGAGACAAGGGCAGAAAAACAAGACGAGGAAGGTCAGTGGTTACTGAACATTTCATGTCAAAAATCCAGTCCACACATTCCCAGTAAAATAAACAGAAGTTTTTAATCCATTTTTCAGTTTGACCTTAGCTCACTTCCAGCACTGCACTGCAGCTCTTCAACCCCCAGTCCATCTGTCTTCTACCATTAATCTCAGCTTCATATTGCCCTCAGCAATGAGACATAATTGTACATCCTCCCCCTGGTTCGGGTCACCTAATCAGGGCAGCACTCTAAAACCTCCTACATCTTCTCACTTCCACTTACATTCTCTCTCTGCACAAAACTAAAGTGAGATGACATGACTGCGTAAGTGGCCACAAGACAACAATCAATGACAGCAATAATTATTCTTTGACGTTTAAGGGTTTCCAGTTGTAAAGGAATCTGTATAGGTAATTTGTGCATCTTGCACAACACAAATTGTCTTTTTGGCTCAATTACAATTAGAAACCTGTAAAGGTCTGTGTCTTTATGTTCTCTCACTTTAAATATTTTTAAAGATTATGTAAACTAGCTTCTAAGTGATGTTAATAACAAAAGGTACAGGAGACTTTTTTTCTCATTTGATGTCCACGCAAACCCAAGAGACAATGGAGACATGAGGGCTATATATGCACAAAGATCAATGACTTAAAGGTGCCATGTGACACAAAAAATCTAATCATACTCCATATTCCATACCAGATGGGGGCAGTATACCTCCAGAAAGTGAGTTGTGCGGCAGCCACGCGCATGTGCACTCTCACGTCTTCAAAAACACGAGCGAGCGCTGTCTTGCTCTCTCTCCCTCGCGCATATTAATCAAATCAATTGACATGATAGTAAAAGGTTGGAAGACCGCAGTTTCACGTGGAGCATTGGGAAAATTTTTAGAGATTAGAGACTCAATGAACAACATCTCAACACTAAATTATAAAGGCCGTCTCATAGACGCCTGTCTCAAATACAAGCCGGTGCATTTCGACGAAATGGGAAAATAAAAGCCTGGGCTATTATTTGAAGTTTTACGGTATTCGTTTTGTTCATATTACACTTTTATTGTTAGTTTGAATTAATTTGACAGACAGCATTCGCTGATGTTGACCAAGCTAGTGCCATTCAGACCTGCCAACTCTCACGAATTCACAGTGAGTCACGCAATTGACACTTTCGAGACGCTCTCACGCCACACATCAATTTTGTCATGCACAGAAAAGGACACAGAACCGACAGACTAGACAGAGCAGGTTTTTGATATACAAAAAAATCTCAGCTCTCAGATTCTGTCAATTTTATAACGCAATTCAAACAATAAATACCGTTGTGGCGCTTGTAAATGTTACACGACAGATCCCTAGCGCACGTGAACCGATCATTTCTACTAGCTAATGGTAAAAAAACTCGAACACTGTTGAAAGATACAGTATGCTACAACTTACCAAAATGTATTCCTCATGCATAATATCGACCAATCATTTTTTTAACTCTTCCCTGAACTGAAATGTAGTAGTGGGCTCTAATTGAAGAGAACTGGCACTGAATGGTTACTTCCGGGCTCTGGACTGGCTGCAGTAACACGTCTCTATCCATGCGGGGGCGCTCGTGGTCGAGTGCAGAATGAGTGGGAAGTCAATGGGGTTTCACCCCCAGAAATACCACTTTCTCAGGATGTAATATTTTGTCAAGTAATTTGAAAGTTGCATTCAAAAGGGAGGGCTAATGTAATACAATCAGCTGAAAATTGCATTTTTAAGTTCACCTATCTGTTCTAAAAATCCGTTCAAAAATGTGATGACGTCACACAATAGCAGAATGCTCAGTGTTTCCAGTCAACAACGGCCTAACCTGTAAGAAATCAAAAGCACATAAGTACTCGTTTGTTAGACTTTTGGACTATAATCTATATTGAACTTTTGGAATGAACAATAAAATGTTGATTTAACGACAAGCAGGTGAAAGAGACACATTTAGCCGTTTAGCCCCATAGACTCCCATTCATTCTGCTCTCGCCGCGATCACCTCCAGTGGAATTCTAATAGAACTGCAACCAAGATGATACACAATGGGGCTAATAGGAAATGCCAAGGCTCTCCGTTAGACGGGCTCTGGCTGTACTTTCCACACAATTGACATCAGGTTCAATTACACCCACAAGCCATGCGAGTTACTCATGTATTGCAGTTTGGCTGGTGTTTATGTTGCCCGCCCGCATACCGCCTCCCATGGCCGAAACTGGTATTATCACACCTGCCGGGCCGAGGCTAGTAATTTAGCATGCTAATTCAGGCTAATATCTCTGCATGCAATATTTTATGACATCATCAACCTTATTTCTTCCCATTCTTTTGATGCGTGTAGCTCATTTTTTGGATATTTTAACCTCAGTTCTTACATATGGCACCTTTGACAAGACACAATAACCAATAACCAAATAACCAATAACCAAACCAAATGTGAATAACCAAACAATGAACCAATGACAAACAGCAGAGTATCACATGACAATACAAACCAATAAGCATGAAACACAAAGCATGAACCAAGCAAAACACATGCTTTAGAAACCGGAACCAAACTACAAAATAAAAGACTTGAAACATAAAACAAAACCAACCATGACATCCCTTATGCTCACACATGCTGCATTTATTTGCTTATAAATGAAGTAAAAAGATATTGTTTTTACTTAGTTATTATTATGTTATTATTACAAATACAATTTAATTATCAGAACAGATCAAGATCAGAACAAGTGGAAGCAATCACTGATCTAAAAGAGTTAAACTAATGCCTTCCTAAACTAAAGACTTCCTCTGGACTGGTCATTTTGCACCATTAAGGGCAGCCTTTCTGCATGAGTGAGTGAAGCAAGGCCAACAATCTGGATGTATTCCTCAGGGACCGATAACTATCAGAGACCTTTAGCTTTTAACCATCAGCTTGCATAAATCATGCATACATTTAAACCACCTGGCTTGTCGAATGTGTGCATCTGAGAGTGTCACATCAGTAAATGGCATGCATAAACCGTAACTGCAGTTTGTTTTTTTTTTTTTTTTTTTGTGTGGGGAGAGATTTCACAAAAACATGAAACTCAATTCAAGGTGCTATGTATTTTTTAGCGGCCTCTATCGGTGATGTTTCAGATTGCAACCAATTGTTACAAAAGCGCTTGTGCTCTTGCGTGTGCTTGAACACAAGAGCGAGCACTCATGGTACACGGCCACCCTGAAACTTTCAAAACACCAGAGAAAGCATCACACAACATGCTGGAAACTCATGTAAACTCCCACTGCAACGTTACAATAATAGGCAACTGTTATCAGCTTGACGTTAAACTACAGTAATGCTCCATGCTCATCTCAGTGTAACAGTAAGATCCTAGGAAATAACATTACTGTACCAAATGTGTCTAGAAATGTATATTGTAAACAATCTGATGGTAGTGGGATGAGTGACATTAGACTGTAGATCTAGTACATAAAATAAAAGTTACATCCTAAAGCACCTTTTTGTTTTTCTGGAACAGTCTTTTGTATTTATTTCATGTCTCATATATATGTTGTAGTTTACTCTGCTATTTCATTACAGTTTACCATTATTTTAGTACATCTGAAATCTTGTAATTTATCACAAAAAAAAAACATCGCTCTGCCGATGTTGATTCGTGTTTTGTCCAAAGTCAATCCAATTTACATTTGGCCTGACAGCTTCAGCAGAAACTGAGATTTTTGTTTTGTTTAGTTTTTTTATATTTATGTAGAGTTTGTGTTGGAGTGTGTGTTGTGCTGGAAGCAGGTCGTTTTTTGGTGTTATCAGACTCCATTTCGTTCGCTGCAGTCTGTAGTGTCGTCGCATGATAGACTGCATCAACCCGATCACACCAAATGAGTCTTTATAGCACGCATGTGTATTGTCAGTGTAATATATACGCTAGGGTAATAACTAGTACTAACCCTGAAGACCGTAAAAGGAAGCGTTACCAGTGAGTTTTTACGTGCATATGATCCGCATTGGTTGGTTAGGTTAAGTTTAGGTGTGGGGTGCGTGTGTATTATACTCTTGTCTAGAATTAGTGGTGTGGGGTGTGTGTGTATTATACGCAAATGAACTGCGTATCAATTGCACAACAAAAGCTGCGTCTCATATGCACGTAAAAACTCATTTCGCGTATATATTACACGACAATACACATGCGTGTGTTATAGAGACGCATTTTCGTGAGAACAGGCTGACTGTATATAAAAGGAGAGAGGATTTCGCAGAAGATGGATTCCAGACGACCGAGACTCACATAGGCCCTTCAGAGTAGAGGTCTTCACGGGTCCAAAAATGCATACCCGAACCGAAAGAGACCCGTAATGTGCTACACCGAACCGACCCGGACCCGTCGTTCATTTCAAAAGTTGGACCCGGACCGATGCAGACCCGAGAATATGCTGCCCGGACCCGACCTGGACCCGTCTATTATTTGAAAACTGGACCCGAACCCGGCAGAAAGACACAAACCCGACTGAACCCGATCTCGTCACATATTATTTCACACGAGTTGCGAAAAATAATGCTTTTTGTCTTACCTAATTTTAGTAGTCGTCGTCTCACTTCCTTGTAACGTTACCTGACTGACTGTGATGCATTACAATCCACCGACAAGAAAGTTCTATCCATGTTATTTCTCTCGTTATTCCAAGCTTAATCCACTCATTATTTCAGCTTTAAATGTCCACTTGATGTCACGGTGATGGATGAGCAAATGCATTCTTGCACATGACATGTACATTCTGACTCGAGTTAACTCGCATAATAACTTTAACTGTTTGCCCTTTTGAACTATATTTAACGATTGCTTGTTGCTTGTTCAGCTTGATCATATCTGTGCTCTCTGTTCTTCATTGAGTCTAAATCTGACCACCAAAACTTTAAGATTAAACAAGACGGCTCATTTATACTATTATGAAAATAGAAGAATGTCAAAGCGCGGTCTGGCGGAAGCTCTGCTCTGATTGCCATAGAAACATGACACGGGCTTGAGATTGGACTTTGCACTCCGATCGCACGGGTATTACACACAATGTTAAACAGACCCGGGACCCGAAGTAATAGATTCGGACCCGAACCCGGACCCGGCTGATCATTTAAAATATAAGACCCGAACCCGTACCGGGTCCCGGGTCGGGTCCCGGGTCTACGGGTCTCGGGTGCACTGTGAAGACCTCTACTTCAGAGGTAATATCAAAACACGACTAGTGGATCATTGTAATGTGTGATTACATCCCCTTCACACACAGGCATTAAAAAGGGATTCATTTTAGAAAAAAAAGTTACATTTAGCACCTTTAAGCCTTAATACAAGCACAAAAGGTGCTGCATTTAAAGCATCTGTTTATTTAAACATTCACCAGTCCAATAGCATTGCTGATTTTCCTTTTGATCGTCACTTCTGCTGGTAAAAATGCTCAGCGGTTAGAAGAATGTATCTGCACATAGTTGGGGATAATGTTTCGGATAATAATCTAGTCTCCTGATGATTAATTATAACAGTAATTCATCCATTCACTCATCTGTCCATTACCTTAGCTTTCTGATTTTCCCTCTAGATCTTCAATCCTGCTTGTTAAAATACCCTTGCACAGGCAGGCAGATGAACACTTTCTTCAGTTTCTAAATAGTGCTGGAGGATAATGTTTCAGATAATAATCTAGTCTCCTGTTGATTAATTATAAAAATAAGAGGATTTCGTTTCAGACGCAGAATACCAGGATAAGATCGAAAGTAGGTCTTCTCTGCAGTGTTAACACTACCTATTTTTTTTTTTTTTTTTTTTTTTTACTGAGATAGGATTGCCTCAGGTTAAATTTAAGATTGTGGTAATCATGCCTCAAATTTCGGGTTTACTGTTAATAATTGAACCTGCTCCAAACTGTGAGAATGTTTGATTTGTATTTTTGCTCCAAACAAGTCCAAATTCAGATAGCATCTACTTGTAACCTCAGAAACAGGTCAGCAATTGACTATTGGATTTTTGAGAGCTGAGAAATGTCAGGTCACTGCAAAGGTTCTATAGCAGTGTGTTGAACTGTAGCTGTTTCTTCTCATTCTTTTGTCTCTTACATTCTCACTGTGTATTTCCAAAATCCTTGTGACAGAGTAGCTGCATTACCTCTAAATCATTGTCCCATGAATTGCAAACAAAGAGTTGACATAAAATCATTACGGAAACACTGCCGGTTCGCTCTGTGTGTCTAGTATCTGTTTGTAGAACAATTCAGTCCAGAGGCAACAAAATGAACAGTCAAGACAGCAAATCTTTGTGGAAAAGAAAGGAGTTGACTCTAAATGTCTAAAATCATAACCTTTTGCTTGTACACTACTTTCACTAACTGTGTGACATGTTGTTGAATTCACCCGCAATCCTTGTGCAATCTATCTTCAGTGATCTCATCTGCCTGCTTGAGAAATGGCTTGTTTTGTGTGGTATTTTAACTGTAGTGGGACCTCAGCATTTCAGTTATTAGTTCTTATTCAGTTTGTGATTATGAGGCACTTTGTTTATAGAGAAAATAACCATAGCAACTTAAACTGATTTGCTTCTCTGAAACAGTTAATAATTCAGCACACATGTCTCACTTTAATAAAGATGACCTTTTGTTGGTAATATTAAACATAATGACTTCCTCCCATACATTATCACATTGCACAGTCTAGACTTCATTTAATAGCATATTAATAAGCATATGCTCGCTCCTTCTTAGTATCGCATTCTCTGAAATATCCTGTGGCACAGGTTGTTAAAATAACTCTCTTTCTGAAAAAATCTGTCTTTCTGGTTTGACACAGAACCTTGCATCTGTGCTAAACAGAAATTGATGAATAGCCTTAGCTTTTTAGGCAGTGTCAAAGTGCTTCATTTGAGTTTTTGACCTTTCGAACTGACACCAGACCTTTCAAAAAGTGTTCACAGAAGATCAATACTTTGTCATTGTTTTTATTATTGTCACTGAATAGAATTATTTCATGGGGCTGTGATACAGTACATGAGCCAGTGAACCACATCTGTATTCTAGAGGATGAAGAGGCACATTATGGTCAATTCAGAATGTGAACATCCATACATCCAAATGTGGATAATTTAGTGCTGTAATTTATGTCATTCAAAAAAAAAAATCAAAATTAAATAATAAAATGCAAAACTGCAGATAAACCTGACAACCAGTGTTGCATTGAAAGAGCAGCTTTGATATTTAATTCCATGGGTAAAAAGTAATATGAAACACGAGGGTGGGTAGATGATGACAGAATGTTTTGTGTAAAATTTGTGTAATTGTGTAATTTTTTTTCTTTAATTATTTTGATAATAATAATTAATATTTCAGGCAACGTAACTTTCAGAGATATAAATCTTTCAAATCTTTTATTTTTATTAAGTCTCATTTAAAATCCACTTGGCTCAAAAGTCAGTTTGAATGGGCATGAAGCTTCTGGCCCTGCTGGCACTTTTGGAGTTAGTGTAAAATGCTCTGTTCAATGGGTTCCACTGAGAATAAAGTGGAGAACAGCCAGATGGGCCACTACAGCACATAAATCAAGATTAATGGCAATGCACAACTGACTGCCAGATCCATCCATTATTTAAATTTTGAAAAGCCACAAATCAATTGTCTCTATGTAGGGGGAGGGAAGAGGCTATAACACACCACATAGCTTGAATGTAACTCTACAGCCTTGCCTCATTTAGTATATTCTATGAATATGCAAATTGGCCCCTGCCTCCACTCACTCAAACCAGCTCAGAGATCAACTCGTTGAGGATCATACATTGACTTGATGGTTACAAAGTAGTTGGATTTCAAACCACGTTTTTAAGACCGTCTTTGGTTCACTAAGGAGAAAAGACTCATCAAAGACTTGTGATTTTGTACATGGTTTGTCTTAAAGACATATTCAAAAAAAAAAAAAAAATAGACAGGGTAAACAATATTAAAACCTTGATTTTCACCAGAGGGGGACTTTAAAATCTCGCACTTTTTCAACTTTTCTAACCAATCTGACGATTACAAATTACTTTCACAAATGTGAGTTATTGTAATTAAAGGAGTAGTTCACTTTAAAAAAAAAAACTTTTGCTAATAATTTATTCACCCCATGTCATCCAAGTTGTCTCACGTCTTTCTTTCTTCAGTCGAAAAGAAATTAAGGTTTTTGCTGAAAAAATTCCAGGATTTTCTCATATAATGGACTTTAATGGGAACCAAACGGTTCAAGGTCCAAATGAGAGTTTCAGTGCAGCTTCACAGGGCTTTAAACGCACATTTAAACGGGTCTTATCTAGGACCCTTTGAGTCATGACTCGAAAAAGATTTGTTCATTTTGATGAACGAGTTTGAACCAGGAGAGTCACGAACGCTCATCACAAAACAGAGCAAGGCAAGCATTTGTGCTTATAACACTTACACCTTTTTATTTAGTTTTTAAATGACTGATTGTTTCGCTAGAAAATACCCTTATTCATCGTCTGGTGTCGTTTAAAGCTCTATGAAGCTGCACTGAAACTCTCATTTGGGCCTTGAACCGTTTGGTTCCCATTGAAGTCCATTAAATGGAGAAAATCCTGTAATGTTTTCATCAAAAATCTTAATTTCTTTTCGAACTGAAGAAAGAAAGACGTGGACATCTTAGATGACAAAAGGGTGAGAAAATTATCAGCAAAAGTTTTTTTTTTAAAGTGAACTACTCCTTTAAGTTGGTTTGGTCATATAAACAAATTTTGACTTGATTTGTTTTACGAAAATATAGATATTTTGCTTCAAAGCTTCCAGTCATAAATCTCACCTTAGGGAATGAATAGATATTACCTAATAGTATGTTATTGTGTATGTGCACCTGAAAATCTCTGATGTTGTACATGGATCATTGTTAATAAATGATTTTCAAAATCAATGATCCTGCATCAGAGTGTGCATCAAGTTTTATAGCCCGGCAAACTGCACTTAATCCCTCTCATGGTCATTTAAATCACTAATTCTGACTGGTATTGTGCTATGTAAAACAAAAGGTAATACCATGCGATCAAAGCCAGAAATCGCCTTGGTTGCTAATGTAACCTCGGTTCCCTGAGAGTAGGGAACGAGTATTGCGTATGGGAAAACTCCTTTTCTAATAACTATGCATAAACAATATTCTCTCAAAAATACAAACATGTACATACATGTTGTTCACATATTATGGTAGCCTTTTTGTGCTAAATGGAGTGTAATTGTGCCATGAATATGCTTATAAGTAACTGATAAAAGCACAAACATCAGGGCATGTCAAAACATCTCAAAACATCTCAAGGACCCCAAAAACACCTTCGACCCCAGAGGGTTAAATCTAATTTATATGGCAAAATGGGGGCTTATATAGCTATAAGCCACACCCATTCTGGTGGGTTCTGACGTGAACGGGCGTCTGCGCCATAGGTTCGTGCAGTTGCTGGGCACAGCCAGTAAGCATGCTAAGATGCTCAGCTGAATGTCTGCTGTGCAGCTGCACTGCGTTTGAAAAATTTGGCTTCAATATTATTGAGAAAAGACTGTTCCCATAGCGTGAGCAACTTACGCAATACGAGAGACCTCTCATAAGGGGGGTCTATTCTAGAAATATGAGTCATGCAAAGGCGAAAAAAAAAGTTTTTGGCCCGCCATCTCATTTAGCACACATTTCCTATTCGCTGCTAGATTATGCTGAATCTTCAAAACATGATTAGGATGCTTGTGACACAACATTCCTCATCTTGATCTGCATTGCAATTGCTCTGCCTTTCTTCTTCTCTCTCACTGCAGCTATTAATTTCACAGTCAGAGTAGATAAAGAACCCCAGTTCCCAACCAATCATTATGCTTGTAACGTGCTAGTTTGGGGACACTAGAATAAAACGAAATGCTCAAACAAACAAAATGGTGTCACTCTTCTCTACTCTGTAATGCATGTGACCAGTTAGTGATCAAACACAGGGAAGAAAGGAAACTGGACTGATCCTCATTAAATATGTTGCTCATGAATTATGTCCTCAGGAATATAAAATCAGGGGGCTATTCGCATCAGAAGGGACGTTCGCATCAATGTCATTAGTTGATGCATATTTTCCCTTTTTACTGACGCATGTGGTTTCATCTGACTTTTAAAACTGGAGATAATTTTTAATATTTAAACAGCATTTTATAAATCTGAGGAACTACTTCTGACTATCTTGTTGAACTAACTAACTGAGGCTGGTGCGTTCTATAATGCAGAGGCTGGTTGATCACGGAAGTCTTGCTGGTTAAGCTGATTAAACAGCTTTGTGGAGACATCGACAGACAAGAGCATCCAATTCTGGGCTTTTTTTCTTCAGGGTCAGTGGTCTCTTTTCCCATCAGGGGCAATGGTCTCTTAGTCTTTTCCCATGATGTTCTTAGAGAGTGAATTTAAATGCTGTTTCCTTAAGAATTCACCTTCAGCAAGTAAAATTGTATTTCAATTACTTAGGCCTTGAGATCAGTGAAAAGGTGTTTTAAGTTGCAGCCTTTGAAGTGAGAGCTCAGAAAGTGGGTATCAGCACAGCCTCGTTAGAATTTAAAAACCCCACCCCATCCTCCCACACTAGAAGAGAGAAACATCAGGCTAGAATAATGGAGCACTACTGCAGGGTTCGTTGAGACTCAATGTCACCCATGATTAACTGTAGCATAGCCGAATATGCCTATACATTCAATCTCTCCCAGAAAAGCTGATTGTTTCCGCTTTGCTTTACTGGGGATATTGTTTGCTTGCATTTTATGTTGGCCTTTTTAGTTCATGCTCTTTAAATACATTTTAATTAAACTTATGCTTTTTTATTTTAGGTTGGACACACTTATTATGCTCTTGCATTTCACATCTAAACCTTCCTGTTTTTTTGTAAAACTTTGAAAATCAACTCAGTTGTCACTGAAAAGGTAAAGCTATTTACTTTTTCACCCTTTTACCTATTCACCTCAAGATCGTCTGGGACCAGCCATCTGGACAGCTGCTGCAACAATCGGTTTGCATAATCAAATAATTTCTGCACAAACCGTCTCAGGGAAGCTCATCTGCATGCTTGTCGTCCTCATTGGGGTCTCGACCTGACTGCAATTTGTTGTCATAACCGACTTGAGTAGGCAAATGCTCACATTCGATGCCGTCTGGCCATCGAACTTTGGAGAGGTGTTCTCTTCATGGATGAATCCTGGTTTTCACTGTACAGGGCAGATGGCAGACAGTGTGTATGGCGTTCATGTGGGTGAGTGGTTTGCTGATGTCAACGTTGTGAATTTTATTGATGGCATTTTAGATGCACAGTGATACCGTGACGAGATCCTGTGGCCCATTGTTGGTCCATTCATCCACGACCATCACCTCATGTTGCAGCATGATAATGCACGGCTCCATGTTGCAAGTATCTGTACACAATATACATGTCACCTATTGAGTCTGGACTTGATCCATTGAGGAGTAACTATGATCAGTCAAAAATGATCGGGCCAATCAAATTGCCAGGGCGGGCTTTAAACGATGATGGACAGATGATCTGCAGAGACGTAATCATCACGTTATCGAAGAGCGCTTTACTGGTCTCCCTCAAAGATGACTGCAGCTGGAGAATTGAAATGTATAGATTCCACTGTCGTGTCTGTTGTAAAATGAATCGACAGCACATTCATTTTAATAGACAAAGAGAAAACTGCAACCAAGGTGTTTGTCGATCGGAAAGATATTTTTGTCATCCTTCCTTCATGATTCGGCAAAAGTGTAACTTATCAGCTGGCTCCGATGGTCGCTAAGAAGATGAGAAGTAATGAAAAGCCTGTGGTCGTTGTGGTTTCTCCTTTGGTCGCACTCATGAAAGACCAAGTAAAAGAAGCAACAGTCATTATTTAACTTCTAAAATAAGTAAGTTAGTTGACAACTGTGCTATGCAAAGAATTTGACTTACTGCGTTGCTCTGATTGGTTGTAGGTCTACCGACTATCCAATTGAGTGCAGAGTTTTTTTTTTTCCTGGTTCGCTTTTTTCCAGACATGCCTCATAATCAAAGCCCTATGGAGCAGTTTTAGGCCCCGTCCACACTAATCCGTTTACGTTTAAAAATGGAGACCTTTTGCTACGTTTGCACCTCCCGTCCAGACTAAAACGGGAAAAATTAAGACCTAAAAACGAAGAAGTTTAAAACGCTGCAGCTCTGTTTTGCGTTTTGAATCTCCAGAGGGCGTTTTAGTGTAGACGAGACAAAACAGAGGAGTTTCAGAAACGATGACGCAAAGGCTGATGCTCGGCTTTATGTTTGGGTGTCATCAGTCATGACGTATCCTTCCCTGATTCATCAATCACTGTTCACACGGCTTGCGCATGCCCAGTGTTGGTGAATGGTCACTTGATCCACGTTTTCAGTCGTTTTAATGTGGACGGAGATCATTTCTAATACGCAGATAGAAACGCTGGTGTGGACGAAGATCGTATCTGTTTTAATTCTCAGTTTTTAAACGTAAAAGCGCAGTAGTGTGGACGGGGCCTCAGACTCACATTCTGACTAGAATATGAGAATGACGAAGTCAGGCTACCATTGAGCATGTTTGGGATGCTCTGGATCGGCGTATACTACAGCGTGTTCCAATAACTCGCAATAGGCAGCAACTTTGTTATTATACTGGCAGGATAAATGACTCTAAAATGGGTTGGTCTGAAGTAGCTACTTTACTCATGTGTGGTTTGGAATGTCATCTCACATTCAATTCGGTTCATATCAATTGAACTCGCAATAGAATCCAATCGTCAAAAGAAAGGTTCGTGAACAAACCTTAACTACACACAGCTTCGAATATGAACCCTGTTTCCACAGCAAAGGTTCTAAAAAGAACTTCCAAATAACAAGTGGATCATTATAGAACCTGTAAGTTCAACTTTGAACCTTTTTGATAGTTAGAAGTTCATATTTGCACTTTGAAGTTCTTTATTAAACTCCAAAGGTTCTAACTCTTTTAAGAGTGTAATGGAACTTTAACTGGACTTCTTCAGCCGTGACTTTTTAAAGGTCAGCGCAAGCGTGTTAAGAAGTCCCTGAGGATTTCCAGTACTCAGAGACATCTTTGTTCTTGTCTTCTATAAGAAGACATGCATTTATATTTCCAACAAGTCAATTAAAGTTTTTTTAATTTTTAGCGCATGTGCTAAGAGCTTATCTGTAAAAGATGTATTAGCTGACCGTGCTGCGTGTAGGCCTATAAACGTGTAATTTCAAAACAATTTCTAAAGCAATCTCCCTGTGTTGCTCTCTGATCCCTACACAGCAAACAAATAAGCAAACAACCAAAACTTTAAAATCCCGTGACCTGCGTTTCCGACCAAAATGCCCACAATTTACCGAAAAACTTGCTCTTGATAAGATCTCAATAACCAGCCCTTGCTCCAGATCACTTTCAAGTTATTCAACAAAACATTTCCCACAAATTCTCAGACAAAATTACTTTCACACCTGTAGTCCTTTGTCACAGAAAAAAACAGTAATGTGAATCCATTTCATTATGCACACTAATTTAGGAGTGATAATTATTGCTTTCCTCTTGCGTTTTTCAACCAAATACAAGAGCCTCCCTGGCCCTGGTTTATTAGCACAACATTTGGCTTTGAGGCCACATTAAGAGAATAACTTCAGATATGCATTTGTTGCCCGGTGAGTCACTAAAACCTGACAATTCTAACAGTAAGCAACATTTCCTTTATAGTTTGCTGATTAAAAATGTAGAAAAATACTAGTTTTGATGTAAAAGGGAATCATAATCATATATTGCTACATAGAGGATCTAATAAACACTGTACGTTAAATCATTTTTAATGTAAAGCTTCTATTTCCGAGATGTCTTGCTGGATATTTTAGCATACTTGTTTTGTATATATTCAATATTCCTTATTTATTTAGATATAACAACAGGCAATAGGTTTCCATGGCCCAGGCTCCTGATATCAATAACAAAAGTATCATTTGGCCAACCTCTCCCTAGAGGCTTGCTGGTTCCAGCACGACCGATCTGCATGCTCCATTTTAATCCATCCCAGTTTCCGCTCGAATCAGAGTGGAGTATAAGTGTGTGGATCAGCTGAGCCATGCCCTCCCATGCAGCCTGCTTGTATAGGTCATCACGAATGTTTGATGCAATTATCTGCCAGCAGGAAGGAAGTAGGGTGCAGGAATAGGTAAAAGCCCAAATGTCAAGTGATTTCACAGCGAGTTGATGTCTACGAACCTATGGTCAGAGAAGGAAAAACCTTCCTTATGAAGCCTCCTGAGAGAACCTATCCAACAAGTTTTATTCTACAGACATGTGCTGTTACTGAGACTTTGAAAAGCAAAGCTAAGAAGTCCACAGAGATCAGTAGTGATTCTTTGCATGTGAGTGGATTCAGAACACGGAATCACGGAGAACAAAACATTTAAGTATATAAGTGTACAATTACTGGTTTGGGGCCTACCAAATATTTAAACCAATAATTCTACGGGGCCTAATTCTAATTTATGGGGCCTTTTTACACCTGTTTATTTACTGCATTTTTACTGATTGGATAGCTAACTGATTTGTTAAAACGGTTCTTCTGAGGCGATGCGTGTTGCGTAGTCAGCCAAAATATCTGGCTATAATATGTAATATAGCCTAGAACATGCTCTTTATTTTCTAACATTTTAGGAGGAGTAAAATTTACATATGTCTAATGCAGCACAGACCATGTGGTTTGATGTGGTTTGAGTGATCGGATTTAAATCCGTCTCGAATGACGTTTTGGAAGGCATTTTGGCTACACCTGGTCTTTTCACGATCCGATCTGAGAAAACTCATTAAGTGAGGTGTAAAGTGAGGTGTAAACAGGCATATGTAGTGCTGAAAAGTGACATTATTTTACATTTATTTTATGTATGTTATAAATTGCCCATTAACAGCATCACAAAAAAAGCTTACATCAGTATTCCTGAAAATAAATAATTCCTCTTTTTCTTTCTCTCTCACACAGTTTCATCTTCATGTCAAGCTGACATTTCTTTGGTGATGTGCAGGAGGGACATTATAAGTGTGTGAAAATCCATCTTTGACTTTCTCCTCACCTCTGTCCAATCACATATAGAAAAAGTCTCACTTCCCAACCCCCTCTACGGGCATGTCTTTTAAACTGCAGGCATCGGAAAAAAACGCTCCAATGTCAAATCACCAACACAATGGCACATACTAGCTTCCTGGCATCATAACTCTTCTCCTGACACAAAGCTGCTGGAAGGCTGACTTAAATGTCATTCAAAACGATTACTGAAACAACCTTCATGTCAAATAGAGCTGGGTGAGTGGCCCTGACCAGCTATAACCTATTGCATAACAACCTCAGTGCCAAACTTCAACCTAGTGCCAAAGCAACACTACCTTAAAATAATGTTTCCAAAATCGGTTCAGTGGTTCATAACAAGTCGTAACAGGGTCAGATGCACTTCTGGATTCTCTATCTGCTATAGGCACGCTATGAAAGATTGACAGATTGGGTCGCATTTTCGGTTCTAATGAGACATAAGAAAACTACAAATTTGACTTGCTTTACATCAAGCGTTACAATAGTCATTATTTAGTTTTTTTTTTGTTTCTGAGTCGCAATACGTTATACTTTTAAAGAAATCATGCAAGAACACACTCTACCTTGTCTGTGGACATCGTTCATTTCAAAGCAAGTGTTGGATAAATAACTAGCGTGCGACACTAGACTGCGGTAGGCTAAATTATTTTAGAAAGCGGTAATGGACAATTCAACTTCCAACCTGTAGGGCGACCGCAGAGGAAAAGTTACTTGGTGAACAGCACTTTTATTGCTAGGAAAAGAGAGAGAGGTAAGAGAGCAGCAAAATAAGGAACTGAGAGATATTCCAGAATTTTATATAATACAATTTTTACAGATTGGTTTATTTATTAATTGGTTGGAGTTTCAAATTAACAAACAGAAACTTCGGCTATAGAGAAAGTAAGCATTTGAGCAGTTGTGTTTTTTGGCTCAAAACCATATAGTTCTTGTGATTAAGGGCCCTGTTTTAAAGACATACAGCGCATGGTCTAAACTAGTGCATGGCTAAACCAATCGAAGTCTCATCTCCCATTCCTTTTAAAAGCCAGTTGCACTCGTGCCATGCAGATTCGCTATTTACATTGCGGAATTTGCAAGCGGAAAAACAAAGCTTCTCTAACGAGGAAACGGATATGTGTAGACCATCTATGGGACAAAGTGTACGCGCATTGCAGACCCGCTTACAGACATATATCACTAACGTGCTCTTTAAATAACAAAAAAATATTGTGCCATAGACTAAGTCAGCTTTCAGTTGGCCAATGGCACAATATAGTTCAGTTGCCTCAAAATAGCAATGCACCAAAAGATGTTCTTTTGCTTTGGTTGTCAGTGGCATTTATTTAATCCAACAAAACATTTTAGATAATTGAATATAACTTCGCATGAGACTGATTGGTCGACAAACATTCAAAGGTGTGCAATTATTTTCAGTAAATTCACAGCTAAAGTAGTTCCTGGCAGATCTTGACTGCATTGCAGTTCCATATCACTTCACCAAATGATTACAGTTCTTTCAAATGTCCAACAGCAAAGTAACCAAACCAAACAAAGACACTGACAGTCAAAAAAGAAAAGAAAAGAACATGATCAAACAGTGGAGCAGATGTCACTTTGATAGTTCGGAATCATTATTCATAGTTTTCCCAGCAGATGAATCCTCTCCTTTAGAAGTTACTCATTTTCCCGTGGTCTCTGCTATTGAAATCAATCATCAGTTTTTGGCCCTGTGCAGATATAACAGTCTGGTGTGCAACCTTTTAGAAACTATAAACAATGGATAATTTATGCTGTTTATTTAAACATAAAAAACATATTTGTAATATCATATTTCTCACATTGTTCTAAGGTCATGCCTCCATAAGGCATAATTCACCCAAAAATGAAAATTCTGTCACCATTTACTCACTCTCAAGTTGTTCCAAACTTGTATGAATTTCTTTCTTCTGCTGAACATAAAAGAAGATATATTTTGATAATATATTTTGATAGTATTTTGAAGAATATACAGTACCAAACAGTTGATGGGCTCCATTGACTTCGAGTATGGAAAGAAACGATGAAAGTCAGTGGGTCCCATTAACTGTTTGGTTACTGAAATCCTTCAAAATATCTTATTTTATGTTTAGCAGAAAGGTTTGAAAACATTGAAGTTGTTTCTGCAGGCATAATAGCAATGCATCATAACTTGACATTGCCCAGACCACTCAGCTGGATCTGATATTTTGTTTCAACTGCAAACAGATCCAGAAACAGGTTCTGAACCTGCACTGCAGTCAAGGTTAATAGGGGTCAGTGCATGACTTGTCTCCTCTCACATCTGAAGACTACCTGATACTTGATGCAGTCTGTTAAAAAGGTCTGATAGCTCATATCAGCTATCCAACATGAGCAATGCCAGGTGGTCAGCTAAAAGCATGTCAACATGTCCTTTTCACATCACTGCTGGGGACAGTAACTCGGCACTCGTGGTGAGATGAGCTGGGCTCTGGGGCCTTTGTCCTATATTATACAAAGGTTATGACCCATCTCTATTCGAAAAAACAAAACAAAACAAAAACAAGCTGTAACTTCAGAAATGTGTCTTGTTCAGGCTATGCCTCTGAAGAGAGCGAATAAGTAAATTATATTCAATTGCATTAGAAAAATGTAGGTGTAAAAGACAAACTTCTGGATCAGAGTTATTTTCCTATCATTTAGATACAATTAGTTTTGTTAAAATATTTTAAATAATATTTGACTTTTTGTCATTTTTAAATGTTGTCAGTTTTTTTGTATTTAAGTTTAAGTTTTAGTTATTTAAGTATATCAAGTTAAACTAACTGAAAATGAGAAGTGTTGATTTGCCAACCAGGTGAAATAAAATGTTGTAAATCATTTAATTTCAAATAAATTTGTTATGAAATGCTTACGTAAAATTTATTTTTTAAATTTCACATTACTAAATTTAATTCATGGGGATAACATTGATAATTTAACATGGTTAAGTGTAAGATTGAGTTGTAAAAGAAACAAAATGATCACTTTCCCCAGTAGGTGGCTGCAGAGCTCCACTATTTTCTATTTGTCTAACTAAAACACATCTTTTCACAAGTTTTTCCAGTTGGATTAATTTCTACATATTATAAACTCACAATTATAAGAATAAAAGTTACTTTTTTAAACTTTTTTAATAGTTACTTTACTTTTAGTTTTTGTTTTTCATATTCAAGAGAATTATTAGCTATTAATTATTAGTCAGGGCAGATTTAGATATACAATGTTTGATCACCAGCACAGCTTAATAATTTGCACACGCATTATACAGAGGAGGATTATGGCCCTCATAACTTAATAAATAAATAAATGCAGCTTTTTTGGGGGGTTTGCATCAAATGTTCTTTGACTTTTATACATAATACATTTGTTTAAAAATAGTGATTGATCTTTCGAAAGCAGTTGTTTTCTCAGAGTAAGATGCCAAATGTTCTCCCCCTATTCAAATTTGACACTGAGGGGTGCATACAACACATTTGCCCACTGGAAACTATAATTGCCACACATTCAAATACGATTTTCAAGAGAAAGTAAAAAAAAAAAGTAAAAAAAAAAACTGAGGAAAATAAATGCAGAACAAGTTCAAATGGGACACTATTAACACGGCTATATGCAAATAACCTTTCTGAAAAATTTGGGCACAAATGGGTTAAGCTAAGGGCCAACAGCTGACTATTGATAAGCACCCTGATTACATTTGGCAATTCTGTCTAGAATTGTGATAGCTTTATTTTAATGTTAACTAAGCAGAAACAGAATTATAAAATATTCTATCCACAGACTAAATCAATCACATCTCCAAGTGAAACAAGCCACTATAATAGCCTCCGTTATTTGAACAGATAAAATCTTCTTTCTCATAATGGTTCAATATTGTGGCAAGAGAAAAAAGACAGCTGATGTAAAGCAGTAAGGGAAAAAAAAGTTGAAGGGAGGACTTAACGCGAGTCAGAATGGTTGTCACCTAAATCTATTACAATCACACACTGTATATATATCTGTGTCTCATAACTGTATTTCATGTCATCTCATTATGTTGCTCCTTAATGCCCCATGTCCTCCCATTTATTGTTGATGCTGGATCCACTGAAAAAAACCATTTAGTTCATAACATTGCACTTCACAGTGTACGCTCTCACTGTTGAGTGGCAAAATAACCATTCAAGAGTAATCTGTGCTAAATGCTATGATCCTCTCTTCATATCGCAATTAGAGGATATTTATTTATGTTTGATGTAAGTAAGGAATAATTGACGACAGTTGTATTATTAGAAAATGAATGCACAATCAGAGGTGGTAATGTGGCTAAGACTGTCGATATCTTTGTGTGTTTTGGTTCTTTTGCTGTTCGGACCTTTGAAAGAAATGGAAGCTTTAGTGTTAAGTTCTGCCAGGAAGATTCAATTGCTGCGTCACTTATTACCTTCTCATCTATCCAAGCATGTCTAATACTTCTAATATAAAACATGTTTACTCACACATGTTTGCGTTTGCAGATGATGTTGCATTCATTGACCTCTATCCTCCCCACCACCTCCAAGATGGTTACTTCCCCTCCATCCTCCCCACCCCCACTGTCCCTTCCAATACCTTCCAAGGGGTCGGCTGTGCCCCTGCCTTCAGTCTTCAGGCAGAAAATGCAGACTCCGGACCCTCGGATTGCGAGCTACAGTATGGACAGGGCCTACGCCAAAGAACTTTATTGCTTGCTAGGCTATCAATAAACAGTGCAGTCTCATCCAAGACATCATAAGACTGACACTTTTGACCATACGTCAACATCCGCCTTTTTAGGGTACCCTTAAATGTCGGTTAGATGACGTTATCTAATCCTAACCCTACCCCGGACCTAGACCTACCCCGTCACCTACTGACGTTAAAGGTAAAACGTCAGTTGTATGACGGCCTGGGATCGATCATATAACCGACGTTTAAGGGTACCCTGAAAAGGCGGATGTTGACGTATGGTCAAAAGCGTCAGTTGTATGACGTCTTGGGATGAGATGTAAATGTATTTATTGTTACAGTATTTATTCTCCCAAGTCTTTCTAGTAGAACTGTAATGATTTGGTGAAGTGATATGAAATGCGGTCAAGATCTACCTGGAACTACTTGAGCTGTGCATTTACTGAAAAATAATTGCACACCTAAGAATGTTTGTCTACTAATCAGAATCAAACATTCAACAGCCCTGCAGTATAAACATGTAAATGGAGCCATTATTTGTTATGCATCAGTTAAATCACTTTTAATAACTGAAGCATGAACATATGTCATATGTGCACTAATGATTAAATCTCTCTTAATTTCAGTGAATTTGTGTGAAATTTATAATCATCCTGCAATCATGACAGCCTGATAACTGAATTTTTGTGTCACTGTATGAATATACAGTATCTGCAGAGTATTGGAGGGAATCATCTAAATGTATAAATG
Organism: Hybognathus amarus; assembly: GCA_030378365.1. NCBI lineage: Eukaryota > Metazoa > Chordata > Actinopteri > Cypriniformes > Leuciscidae > Hybognathus > Hybognathus amarus. The sequence goes on from JAQIUQ010006378.1 coordinate 88,654, forward strand.
AAGGATTGCCACAGAAGAACCATGGTAAATCTTGGAGAAATGGAGCATCCGGTCACAGGAGGGTTATAAATTAAAGGCGGATTTCATATTAATGAAGATAATTTCCTACTTCACAGGAGACGCAGATGTAAAGCTTGCCCATATATGATGAGGCACAGTTTTATTAATAGAATATTAAATCCTGGGAGTGATAATACAGTACAGGTGCATCTGATGTTGAATCTAGTTCTATTATTTATAAATAAGATCCCTTTTAAATGTTGTTAAATGAGTTAATTTACAACAAATTGCAAATGTCTTTCACCTGTGATTAAGGACAACCTGCTAGAGAGCACTAAGCCAGAGATCATTTTACATTACATATTTTATATGTGTGTAATATCCTATGCCTACATATAGCTCTGCCTTGGGCTGCCCGCAACCTTTTTATATGAGCTGTAATATCCATCCATCCAAATAAGCTTATAGGCAAACAGTGCTCTAACTATCGAAAAAAAGAAAAAAAAAATCTGGATGCAACTTTGTTTTTTTACACAGACTGACTCATCTTCATCAGTGGCATGCGTCATGTGAGCATTCAGATTAATGGAAACATAACTATCTTACATGGGTAAGTGTCCTAGCTGTCAGTCAGTGGTATAACAGGATAAAATCAAAATAAATCACATGCAATATCAAAATAAAAATGTTCTCCGATTTCATCTGAATATTTTACTTATCCCCCTTAATGTCTGCGGTGGTTATGGCCCTGACTCTAATGTCTTCATTTCATTAAAGGGGGGGTTAGACTGGATTTCCATTTTTTCATTTTAAATAGTGTGTAATGTTGCTGTTGGTGCATGAACAGTATCTGTAAAGTTGCAGCGCTGAAAGTTCAGTGTAAGCAGAGATATCGTCTTTTAAAAATCAGGAAGTATAATTGCCTACAAAAACGACTCGTTTTTGGACTACAGCTAGGGTTATGGTTCGTCACTAACCCACACATTTGCATCAACCCTCTCCCTCCGAAATACGCAGGAAAGGGCATGTGCATATTTATGCGGTTCGATGAGTTGTGTTCATCCAGCTTTATGGGCTACTAGTTAGGCTATTTTGTGTCTAAGATAAACGCGTACAAACATTATGGACCTGAATTTTGTATAAGTTCTAATGTTGTAAATGTATTTTTCATGTATATATGCTTTATGACTAAATTTTCGATTTGATCAAGAACGTAAACTTGCCAACGCTGTTTGTGTTTAACATTCAGTAGCCAGTCAGTTGCTATCGTTGCCAGTCAGATGCTATTGTGTAAAACAAACGTGTATATGGTTAAAAAATTTAGCAAATTATCATTCAGAAACGTTTATTAAGAGCCGTGTGTGGTGAGGTTCTACTTGACTCGATTCATCGCTGCTTTCTCGGTCTGATTCTGCCTCTGTGATACTGCAGTCTCGACATCATTATTTAGGTGTATCCACCGTCTATGTTTTTCCACCTTTGGCATGCCCGTCATCGCCGGTAAAGGTAAGGGGCGTTAACCTTCTGGACATGAGCGACAGTTTAGCCAATCACAACACACCGGCCCAAACTAACCAATCTGAGCCCACTACGTCATTCTGAGGGAGTGTTTTCATAGACTCAGGAAGTCAACCGCTCGTTCAGGGGACAGAGGAGAGCGCGGCTTACAATAAAGTTATGAAATTTATGAAAAATAAGACTTTTAAAAAAAGAAAAACCACGGATACATGTTATATTGCACCCCATAAACACAATCATGCAAAAAGAAAAAAAGCAGTCAACCCCCCCTTTAAGGATGAATGAAAGTAGAAGGCGTGTGAAAGATAGCACACGCATAATATTCATAATAGATGTCCATTAGAGGTTCCACGTTTTTGGAACATACAAATGTAATATGCAGACTAAGTTTGAACTACGCATTGATGCAAGTATAGACCTTCATTTCTGCTGTGAAAGAATAACTGATTTATTGTGTCTTGAAGATGCACAGCTCAATAAGTCATTACGAGTAAATTATTAAAATCTAGAGAACATAAAACCTTTTTAGTGTTGCCCTATGCTCAATGTTCATCTAAACATATACAGTAAATGGGTTGAAGCAGTGGTGTAGCTTACGTAGTGTATGGACAGTGCATATATGTCAGGGTGGATTTAGATATACAATGTTTGATCACCAGCAAAGCTTAATAACGACAACTGAAATTTGCACACGCATTTATATGTAGAGGAGGATTATGGCCCTCATAATTTTAAAAATAAATAAATAAATAAATGTTTGATAATATTTACCTTTTAAGTGAATCTGCTCTTGAATGCTGTGAATGGAATTCTTGAATAGATAATTTGACCTTGATTTGAAGGCACTGCTCCTCTCCTCTGATCTCTCGTTATTATGCGGATGCAATAGCAGTTTGTGAATGATTTGTGCTCTTATTCAATTAGACCTGAAATGAACTGGGATGTGTTATACAGAAGACCCACTGCAGCTTGAGTTTGTGTAAGACTGTTCCCGCAGAGATGAAGAAAGGAGAATGAGGAGAAGGAAGAGCGGTTGCACTCTGGAGTAGCTGCTGGCCTTTGAACTAATGAATAATGGATGAATAGATGAATTTATTCTCTGAAGCTTGAAGAAAAGTTTCATATAACAAGCAGAATGTTTTTTCCTCAGTGATTAAGAGTGAGTAAATGTACAGCTTATGAAATCAGTAAGTGGATGTCTAATGGAAAATCTTGCGCCCATGATTTAGTTGGTAGTGTTGAACTTTTGTGAACTGCCAATGTTGGGTTTGCACAGTAATATATATATATATATATATATATATCAGTATATATATATATATATATATATATATATATATATTGCAATAATATATATATATATATATATATATATATATATAATTAATGATGAAATCATGATGACTAAGTTTAAGTGGAGTTGATTTAAAAACATAATGATAAACTGCAATACAACTGATTCAAAGTCAAAATAACTGAAATATATAATAATCAACTAAATATCATATTTAGTTAATACACCGTGATGTTTTGTTCCATTTTTTTGCACAAATCTTTTTCTGTAAATTATTCAATTACTTATTCATAAAGACTATGCATACTTCCCAACGATATGCAGTAGTAGGCAAAAAAACTGTATGTGTCCAAAATCATAAAAAAATATGGATATTTTTAAGTGTCACTGTAAAAATATTGTTGGTTTAACTTTAAAAAAATGAAGTAACCTGGTTGCCTTAAAATTTTAAGTTCATTGAAATGGAAAAATTGAGTTAATACAATGAAGGAGATTGACTTAATCATCAGAAAATCAAAATATGTTATCTGAACTACATAAATTAAGTTGATTTGACAAAAGAAAAAATGTTTTGATTACAAATCATGAAAATATATTTTTTACAGTGATTACTGTACTTATTTAAAAGATGAACCCACTTCGAGAGCATGCAATTTCGCATGTAGCCACAGTCACGTTTCTTTCCAGAATCAGTTCATTTGAACAAATTGGTTGAATGAAGAAATCAGTCAATTGTGCAGAAATAGTTAGGGGGTTCCAGGGACTGAAACTAATTTATTTATACTGTGTATTTAGTCATTTTAAATACGGTATAAATGCAAAAACTAATTTGAAATGCACGCCTTGTTGTTCTATACAGTTATATCTTATGTATGCACAATTTTCAGACAAGCATGCCTGCTTTCCATTACAATCAGCTACAAGTGAATACATGATCAGTTGTTTAATTACACGATTTAATAATTTCATTTAAATCAGCTTTATACTGTATTATTGTCATGCGTAGCATTTTATCCTGAATAAATTGTAGTCCGGATGAGAGAATTAAAGAGATGATTAATTCATGTCAGAAAGCCACAGCACATATTATCGTTAACACGGAGGATGAATTAGCTCCCTGTGCTTCCTCACATTGGGAAATTACAGTGCATGTTGATGGGGTTAGGAGTCACGGAGAGTCACAAAAACCTTGGGGGAACAGGGTTAGATTGAGTCGCCTTTCCAGGAAGGTGGCCCCGAGCTGAGGATATGGGTGCCGGGTATCTGGTCTCTGGCTCTCTGGAGCTTTGTGATGCTGACTGGCACAAGTGCGGCAGAAACATTGCTCTGATTTAGCCTCTGACTGCAGGCCTTGACTGGTGGTGAACTAACATGCACTGACAGACATTCTACCCCCTCTGCCCACAGCATAGTAATGTCAGAGCAAGCAAGAAAGAGATGGAGCTGTTTACAAACACGCACTCTAAAAGCAAATAACCACTATAGTGCCGCAGCAAATAGATGCACACGGCAGTGCAGCAGTGTGGGGGACGGAGCCAAGGGGCCCGATTTACCTCATATTGTGACATATGCAAAATATATAGCCTGGTAGCTAACATGCTAATATCTGATTAAAACAAATGAAGAAATAAGGAGATACTAGTTTTACAATATTTTGAATTGTATTAGTTTATGGTAAATATCCTGTTTTTAGAGTGAAAAACCAAAAAACAAAAATAAAAAACGTACAGTATATATATATATATATATATATATATATATATATATATATATATATATATATATATATATATATATATATATATATATATTAAATTCTATATATTCCATTTACATTATATATATTCATATATACATTCTACCCCTCTGCCCAAAGCATAGTAATGTCAGAGCAAGCAAGAGAGAGATGGAGCCATTTACAAACACGCACTGTCTAAAGCAAATAACCACTATAGTGCCACAGCAAATAAATGCACACGGCAGTGTGCACTCTTAGAAGAAAAGGTTCTATATAGAACCTGAAAAGGTTCTAAAGCGCTAAGTACTTGGAACCCCTAAAATGCTATGCATGTGAATGATCACAAAATTTAAATATCGGGGTTAAAACATTTAATTACTCAATATTAACACGAAGAGTGCCATTTAAGTTTTTATCCTCCAAAAATCAGCATGATTAAAATGTGATATTAAGTTACTACAACAATTTAATAAACAATAATTTAATTACAACTGCAAAATGTTGCAGAAAAATGTAATATATGAATGAATAATAGCCTATAAAGAACCTTTGTGCCAAAAGGGTTCTTTCTTGTCATTATCATCATTTTTTTGCATAAAAGCTACTTTGCAGTTGAGATAAAGAACCCTATGTTACATATACAGTATAGAACCCTTTTTTCTAAAAGTGTGGGGGACGAGCCAAGGGCCCGATTTACCTCATATTGTGACATACGCAAAATATACAGCCTGGTAGCTAACATACTAATTTTGGACTAAATTAACTACAATTATGAAATATGGATATACTAGTTTTATGATATTTTAAATTGTATTACTTTCACTGTAAAAAAAATATTGTTGGTTTAACTTAAAAAATTAAGTAACCTGGGTGCCTTAAAATTCTAAGTTCATTGAAATGGAACAATTGAGTTAATACAATGAAGGAGATTGATTTAATCTTTCAAAAACTCAAAATAATATGCTATCTGAATTATCTAAGTTGATTTGCCAAAAGAAAAATTGTTGTGATTACAAATCATGAAAATATTTTTTTTTTACAGTGAGAAGTGTCAAAAAAAAAACCCATCATATATATATATATATATATATATATATATATATATATATATATATATAACAAATATATATATATATATATATATATATATATATATATATATATATATATATATATATATATATATATATATATATATATATATATATATATATATATATATATATATACATATATATAGTATGTCTTTCCTCATTGTAATTGCGAGCAAAGACACAAGCCTAGAATGCCTGTGCCGGGCCGGATGGATGTACCTTGACAACCTGGATGTCTCCCACTGGCTAAAGCCTGGGATTCAGTAATGCTGGTGCTAACTGGAACAGACAGCAGCTAATCTATTCCGCTCTCTCCTCATTCACAAACCTACTCTATATGAATCATTCCATTTATGTTCGTGACTGTGTATGAGCATTAAGGTTAGTTGTTAACAGTGCTTGAAGAGAAAAAAACAAAAAAAACAATTGCCAGATGGTTTTGGAAGATTGTTGATCTTATGTACATCTACAAAAACATTTGATCTCTTCACTAAGTGGATGTTCTCAAAAACGGATACCCCTGATCGTTTCAAGCCTCCAATGGATCTGCTTTTTCAGAGCAAGATTAGATTTAGATTAGATTATTTATGGCTATGGTGAGCTGCGGTTTATGGGGCCTAAAAGGCACTTACCTGCAGTATACCAAAAATAACAATCAGGCGGACATAGATAGCTCTGCCATCCTTTAAGCAAACCTGAGTGAAACCGAAAGCACATCAAAGCTTTCACATTGAACTTAGGGATGAGTTATATATAATATTTTTTTTTCAGGCCAGTCCCTGGACTCTGTTGGGATGGACAGAGCTGCTTTATTACACACTGTCATTTGGTCACATTAACATCCCCCACAGACATATCCCTTTTGGGAGCGTTCCCCATTTACATTCCATTATTTAAATTTCCTCATGAGCAGAATTAATGACTCAGGCCTTCTGATGAGGTGCCGCTGTTGCCGGCATCACTTAATTAGAATAATCTATCTCTACGGGTCAGGATGCATGAAAAGGGAGCACAGCAATGGAACGTTTCATTAGAAAAGTTCATTATCAAATAAATGGATTTGACTTGCACAGAGACAGAAGGTGCAGAGGTGCTTGGAATGAACATGGTTGTCTGAATATCTGTCCTTTGAGAGTGAAAGGAAGACAAAAAGCATAACAGCTGATTTTTATTTATTTTTTTGGTATCTAAGGTAAAGTATTAGAAGCATAGTGGGATTCTGCATGGCGATTTAATGTCATACGGCAGCTTGATTGGTGTCGGAAATTGGACGTCTGAATGTTAATTATATTTGATGAAGGCCTTACTGCAGAGTGAATTATGAACCTGTGCCATTCATTGCAGCTCAAACTGGGAAATAATGATGTCCCAAAGAGAAATGACCCACTGAGCATATAAAAAAGCATATCTACTGTTAATGTTTTAATAATGAATGAATTCAAGGTGAAAATCAAAACACTGTATCAGAAGTGATTTTAAGTGTCATTTATTTGTTTCAGACACAGTAGATCACATGACCCAGAGCACAAAGAGGAGAGAACAGGAGGTTGCTCTCTTTAAAGGGAACACACACTAGTTCCAATGAAACAATGCATAAATAAATTCTTCCATCTTTGAGACAGGGCAGTGATTTTTTGTGCACTGAATTGTTCTTGGTTAATAATAAAATCTTTCATTATATACATTATGACCGATTTACATCCGACCACACTAAATAATATGTTATGTTCAAGAGATCTGGCTTTGATAGTGTAACAGTATGTCATATGTCAAATATATTTAGCTTTTTCCTGATTGTATAAAGGGATAAACATCTTTCTATAAAGAGTAAAATAATGAAGGAATAATGTACAGAACCATTATCACAAAAAAAGCGTGTCCTTCATGAATTGATATTGGTTGAAATAATTCTATTAGCTCAATTGCAGAGAAAATAGAAAAACAGAGTAAAGGATTCATGGATTAAAAAACTGCCATTATGGAGAAATATTTGACAGTTGAATGCAACAATTCACCACTCAGAATCAAGTATTCCAGAGAGTCATAAATTAATGATTTTTAAAGGGACAGTTCACTTCAAAATAAAAATTCTGTCATCATTTTCTCACCCTCAAGTTGTTTCAAGCCTTTGAAATTGCTTTCTTCTGCTGAACAAAAAGGAATAAATTTTGAAGAATGTCAGTAACCAAACAGTTAACTGGTTAACTGGACCCATTGACTTCCTTTAGTATCTTTCTTCCATACTATTGAACGTCAACGGGGCCCATCAACTGTGTGGTTATTAGCATTCTTTAAAATATCATCCTTTGTGTTCTGCAGAGGAAAGAAATTCATGAAGGTTTGAAGCAACTTGAGGGTGAGTGAAATGACAGAATTTTCAGTTTGAAGTGAACTATCTCTTTAAAGTAAACTGAAAAAAAAGAAAAAGAAAGGCAGAAAGTGCAAATGAATAATGATGATTGAATAATTATATTTAATATCTTTTAACCCTATACACGACCCTCTATACGACCCCAAATCGATTTTTACTAAACAACAAAAAAAGTTCCCTTCATCTCAGTGGAATAAGATTTTGTGACTTTTCATACATTATCTATCTATACACACACAAAAAAATTAGCTTGATTCGGTTATTCTGAAGGTATGTAAAAAAAAATTACACTTCTGGTCTTAGGGGTCAATATGAATGAGAAATGTGAAACAAACTAAATATATTTTCTTCATGTGTAAAAAAAAGATCCAACATAAATCTGAGAACTTTTACACAGAAATGAAGGCCTAGTACTAGAGCATAAATGCAATGCATCATAAAAAAAATAACATTTCATATGCTAATGTTAAAGCTAATGGTGTAGTTGAGGAATTGTGTGGTATATGGATACAAAAGTACTTTATATCTCAAAAAACACAGCATTAATGAATAGTTGAGAAGTAAACAAAAAAAGATATTATTTGTATGATTAAAAATTTATATTTTTTGTACAATTACTCAATCAATTGTTGGGGTCCGTATAGACCCCGAAGCCCAGAAGTGTAAACAGGAAACAAAGACCATTTGAAGGTTAAAATACATTTTTAAATAACAATTTTCAAGTATTGTTAGAATATTATTAAAAACCAATCATTACAGTATGTGTACACATCATCTAACCTGTTTTCACAGTGGCATGTAAAAGGAAACAAGCATGTAAAATAAGTGATAGATAATGAAGGATTAGCTGCTTGATCTGTTTTCTGATCTTCTTTTGAAGACTTATAACTTCATTTTGTCCAAAACTTCAAAAAACGTATTAAAAACCAGACCAGAAATCTAAATAGGCTCACATTAGCTTACAAATATTCTCAAATGCCCATTCATCAAACAGCTATCTACAGATCACACATACACATACAACAAACACATCTAGTAAATTTTGTTTCTGTAGAACCCTGCCCCGAATGCCCAATTTTTTAGGCCAAAAACACATATAGATATTTGTATAACATGTATTGTTTGCACACAAACAACAAATAGTGCATAAAAATGAGAGACATAAAAGTAAAAAGTGGACAACAGTTTCTATAGATCGCATTCTCTTTTTACCTTAATTTTTGTTATGATTTTAACGATTAATTTGGCAGATTTTTGGATGGATATTGCTTAGCTGAGAAAGTGACCACAAGTACGGTATTCAGCTCATGCACACAACAACTGACTGAGTTTAGCTATATAAACTTCTGGCGCAATAACAGAATAAGTACCAGATGGGTGTCACCGGATGAAGTCACATCTCCTCCAGAGATTCAGAGCCTGGTGTCTGTGTTTGAGTCATGAGGAGGAGAGCTGCTGTAGAGGAGGCTGGGAGGTAGAGAAAGGGTTCGGGATGACTAAAGGCTGACTTTAAGAGGATCTTTAATCTTCTCTTGCAGTCAAGTTGAGAGTAAGACAACAGAGTAAGAGAAGGAGAGAGAGAGAGAGAGAGCAGCGCGGCAAGAGAGTGAGAGAGAGAGAAAGAGAGAGAGAGAGAGAGAAGGGAGGACAGAATAGAGGCAGAAAATCCAGGGCAAGCTGATCACAGCTTGTCTGACATTAATCCAATCATCTAGTTTTTCCCACTGGCTCACTGGAACACAGCTGATTTTTTAGGCTAAAGAGAAAAAGAAAGTTCAGAAGGTCAGATGATACCTTATAATGCTCATTACAGCCCTAATCTAATTGGAAAGCTCAAGGACAACATTTCAAAATCTCTGCTTTGGGACTTGGAGTGGTTGGTGTTCAATCCTGTGTCTCTATCAGACAGGTTTAAAAGCTAACGTCAAAACAGAGTACATGTACCCCGCACTCAAAACAAAAGTACCTATCCATTTCTCACAGTAATGACAGGGCTGGGAAAATCGGTACAAATTTCACTGGAACAAAAGATAATAAATTGCTGTGTAAAAACATGAGGGTGTTATGTAATTTACACATTACCATAACCCAACTCGTAATGCTTTAGTTTACACTAATGCAGCTAAATAGGGAGAGAGAGAAAAAATAGATCTTGCAGTAAAATATAAGGGGGACATTTTGCTTGAGGTCAGGTAATTTGCCAGCAGAATCATTTCTATATCCTGTAAACCATGTTCACGTCTCATTAAATATTTACAATGAAATATTGATATGTGGCTTTTACCCTTGAAAAGGACAAATCTTCAAAAGTAACAGTAAAACGGTGGAAAATGTGTGACATTTGTCTTCTAGTTGTCAAGAAATATTCTATTGCTCCAACGGTTATACATGGGAAAACTCGAATCAGGATAGCAATTCAAGGATCAAGCCATAGCCATTAAATGTTGTCATTTACTACAAGTTGCTTATAAAATTTATTGAATCTTGCCAGTTTCAAATAACTTTTTCTGTATAACACCACGGTATATCATTAGGATCATGCTATCTCAAGAAAAGCTGAAGGCTCAAGAACATTCTATAAATTTAGAGATTTGTGGGCACAGTTGATTCAGTTATCAAGGAGAGGCAGTTGCTTAAAACAGATAGTCATTGAAAACTCTCCACACAAGCAAGATAAAGACTTGGTAGGAAAGCCATGGAATACTAGCAGAAATGATTTGTTGGCGCTATTAAGACTGAAGTTAATGTGCACCGGTAGACTATCAAGAGCTCTGCAGAACACTTCTGAATGGAGGTGATGGTGAAGCTATTACTCAGAAAGAACCACGTCAAAATATACTGATCGTGTCTGAGCTGAAATGTGAGGGATAGAACTGATTAAATGATAAACAGTTCTTGCTTTGGATAAAAGCATTTGCTAAGTGACTAAATCTGAAAGTAACCACTTTAAAACATCCAGTGTGTTATTTTTATTTACTTTTTAAAAATGTGCAATTTTTTCAGTTCTTTGAAATGAAAGTATCAAGAAGGTGAAATGAGAGACTCGATAAAGGTTCTGGGGCCGTATTCACAAAGAATTTTAAGGCTAAAAGTAGCTCCTAACTGGTGAATTTAGGAGCAACTCCTAAACATAATGGGCGTGTCACTCCTAACTTTAGGACTCCTAATTTTTTTTCACTTTTTTTCATTCAGTCGAGAGGACTCCTAACTCAATAAGACCTATTCACAAAGGATTGTAGCGCATACCAGCGCCTCTCGCAGTCGTCCGGGGTCCACGACACAAGCGGGAATACTGCATTGATCTGCAAACAAATCCTCTCTCATGTCTCATGCTTAGGTTTGCTTGAAATCCCAATGCCGAATTTCACTTTTATTATTTTTTTTTTCTAGCACCAACTGGGCCAGCAGCAGTAACTGATCCTGCGTCCAGTTGGGCTTTCTTTTCCATTTTGGCGAGTTTATAATCCACCGTCATTCAACTATTACATTACTTCAATATGAGCAACATGTCCTTGCTTTAAATAGTCTAGTTAGGCTAAAAGAATGTCAATTAACCAAGCAAGTGTTAATGCAAGAGTCGTTTTTCATTATTAGGCAAGTTAAGGTTTTCATTAGTGCATTAGGCACCATTCACATATGCGGCTAAAAACGCAAGGCGCGCCGCATTCTCCCGGCGGTTGCGCTCTGGTTGGTTCTTGTCACGCGCATCGCTCCATACGGACGCGCTTGGAAAACGAGCGCACAAATCGCGCGCCTACATTTAAAATAACGAACTTGAGCGCGCAAAAGACGCGATAAGTGAACACTGCAGGCCCTTAGGCTACCTTGAATAATTTTATTCATGACTTTTCTCTCTCTGCCTTTTTAGAATTACACTTCACTGGGCCTGCACAAACATGTCATTATATAGCCTATGCATTTTGATGACATAACTTTTTTTCTTATTATTATTTTGTGTAAGACACAGACATATTTAGATGTCGTAATTCCATGATTTGTTGCTGTGTTATGTTCCGAATGATGACCCTGTCATCTAACAACCAATCACCGTGATCACTGCAGAGGAAGCTCGTGCATGAAAATTGACGTCATCCATAGCAACGAAGACTCACTCTTAGTTTAGGAGTTGTCATTTTTCCTTACTAAGAGTAGGTCTCAAAGGCGTTTTGAATAACTTTTAAGAGAAAACTCCTAGCTAAAATATTTGGTAACACTTTACAATAAGGTTCATTAGTTACTACATTAGTTAACATTAACAAAGAATGAACAATACTTCTTCAGCATTTGTTAATCTTTAGTAATGTTAATTTCAACATTTACTAATACTTTATTAAAATCTTGTTAACATTAGTTAATGCACTGTGAACTAACATGAACAAACAATGAACAGCTGGATTTGTATTAACTAATGTTAACAAAGAATAACAAATACAGTAACAAATGGTTAGTTCATGTTAGTTAATGCATGAACTAATGTTTAATAAATGAACCTTATTTGTAAAGTGTTACCAAATATTTTTGTGTGATTTAGGAGTACTCCTAGTGGTAAGATAAAATTCTTTGTGAATACGGCCCCAGATTTATAGTGCTCCGTATGTGAATTGTAACCAAAACCCAAAGCAGAAAAAAACATGTAGATTGCTCATTATGTTGGATTAAGCACACAATTAAGAGTGACGCTAGAACTGATTGCATGGAGCAATGACAGCAACAGCGAGAGCACTAAATGCAGCCCTAATCTTTGACACGCTCCACTATTGTTACAACCAAAAAAAAACCCTGCGAAAACACCACTTCATGTGACATTTCGGAAGGACTCTACTGAGGTTCAGGTCACTTGATACAGTGAGAGGGAGAGAGACTGTTTATCTTTGTCATAGTAATGAAATACCCCAGATGCCTCTTCAAAGGCCAATCTGCATTCCATGCTTCAGCACTAAAACATCCTTCATTTCCAAATGCCAGGCCTCAGAGGATTATACACATAAATTCTGTAGCACACAATCTTTTTAAAACAGCCCAGTAAAATCTAGGAAGACCCACCCTCCCCCCTCCGTTGTCTAAAGTAAATTAAAAGCCTTCAATCAAGACTCTCTCTTTGACAATCACTTCAGTGGCTTATTGTTTAACAATTGCTTGACTGCATTAAAATTGTTGTTTTACATACTGCAACATATTGGTGGCATTGAATTATAATTTTGTTTGTTATTTCCTTCGAAAACGTTTCTTTCACAATAAAACAAAATTAATTTATGCATTAAGCATTACAGCATATCTTCATATTTGACTATTTTTTTGTGCGTGTGTATTCGTATTTAAATGAATACACAACTTTGGAGAGTTAGTATAAACTCACCTGAAGTATAAACTCTAGTATAAAACATTAGTATTGACTCACCTAAAGGAATATTAGAAGCACCCTTCTAATACTGTGTTTGACCCCCTTTCGCCTTCAGAACTGCCTTAAAGGGTTAGTTCACCCAAAATGAAAATTAAGTCATTAATCACTCATCCCGATGCTGTACCAACCCCGTAAGACCTATGTTCATCTTCGGAACACAAATGAAGATATTTTTGATTAAATTTGAGAGCTGGATCACTCCTCCATAGGCTTCCTAAGGGACTGGCACTTGACGGCCCATAAAGTCATTAAAGAAAATGTTTAAATATTCCATGTGCCCTACAGTGGCTCAATTATAAGTTTATCACGCGACGAGACTACTTTTTGTGCGAAAAAAACATAAATAACGACTTTATTAGACTATTCCATTACTTCCTTATGGGCGCATGCAGGAACTGAGATGACGACGTTCTTCTTCGACTACTTCTTGTTACCGGCTGCTCACCGCTTATAGAGTATTGACCCCACCTACCGTATAAGATGATAATCCATATATAAGGCGCTCCTGTGGTTTTTTGAGAAGATTAAAGGCTTTTACGTGCGCCTTATACTGCGGAAAATACGGTAATTGAAAAGCGTATGTACAGCGCGGATCTTCCTCTGCTTGTAAACAGAAAGTTTTGCGCTTCCAGCTATATCAGCACATCATCTTATACGGTAGGTGGCGGTAATACTCCTAAGAGGTGAGCAGCCGGAAACAAGAAGTAGTCGAAGAAGAACGTCCTCATCTCAGTTCTCCCGCATGCGTTCTGGAAATCTCTTCAACTCTCGTCTAAAGGCCAATAAGGAGGTAATGGAATAGTCGAATAAAGCTCGTTATTTATGTTTGTTTTTTTTCGCACAAAAAGTTGTCTCGTCGCTTGATAAACTTATAATTGAGCCACTGTAGGCACATGGAATATTTAAACATTTTCTTTCACACTTGACTTTATGGGCCGTCAAGTGCCAGTCCCTTAGGAAACCTATGGAGTAATGATCCAGCTCTCAAATTTAATCAAAAATATCTTCATTTGTGTTCCGAAGATGAACGAAGGTCTTACGGGGTTGGTACAGCATGGGGGTGAGTAATTAATAACTTAATTTTCATTTTTGGGTGAACTAACCCTTTAATTCTATGTGGCATTGATTCAACAAGGTGCTGAAAGCATTCTTTAGAAATGTTGGCCTATATTGATAGGATAGTATCTTGCACGTGATGGAGATTAGTGGGATGCACATTCAGGGCACAAAGCTCTCGTTCCACCACATCCCAAAGATGCTCTATTGGATTGAGATCTGGTGACAGTAGGGGCCATTTTAGTACAGTGAACTCATTGTCATGTTTGAAATGATTCAAGCTTTGTGACATGGTGCATTATCCTGCTGGAAGTAGCCATCAGAGGATGGGTACATGGTGGCCATAAAAGGGTTGGACATGGTCAGAAACAATGCTCAGGTAGGCTGTGGTATTTAAACAATGCCCAATTGGCACTAAGCCACATCCTTACACCACTACCACCAGCCTGCACAGTGGTAACAAGGCATGATGGATCCATGTTTTTATTCCGTTTACGCCAAATTCTGACTCTACCATCTGAATGTCTCAACAGGAATCAGAGACTCATCAGATCAGGCCACATTTTTCCAGTCTTCAACTGTCCAATTTTGTTGAGCTCTTGCAAATTTTAGCCTCTTTTTCATATTTGTAGTGGAGATGATGGTCTTCTGCTGTTGTAGCACATCCGCCTCAAGGTTGTGCGTGTTTGTGGCTTTCACAAATGCTTTGCTGTATACCTCGGTTGTGACGAGTGGTTATTTCAGTCAAAGTTGCTCTTCTATCATTTTGAATAAGTCTGCCGATTCTCCTCTGACCTCTAGCATCAACAAGGCATTTTCGCCCACAGGACTGCCGCATACTGGATGTTTTTCCCTTTTTCACACCATTCTTTGTAAACCCTAGAAATGGTTGCATGTGAAAATCCCAGTAACTGAGCAGATTGTGAAATACTCAGACCAGCCCGTCTGGAATCAACAACTATGCCACGCTCAATTTCTTAAATCACCTTTCTTTCCCCATTCTGACATTCAGACCACACCCCTAAATGCATTAAAGCAACTGCCATGTGATCGGCTGATTAGATAATTGCGTTAATGAAAAATTGAAGAGGTGTTCCAAAATAATTTGAGTATATGCATCACATGCCTCATTTATAAAGGTGCACAACAGAACCTTGGCTTTTCTATCCCTGTCTGTGGTTGAAACATTTTTTTTCTTCTTCTGCACAATTGAATCTGATTGTTTATACGCATGGTTGCCTGTGATTACCATATAAGAGCAGATCTGTATACACCAAGACCCACTGACATTAAGAAGAAAATCCTAAAGTCATATATGGATGCATAAAATATGCATCCATATGCCATAATGCCTGAGCAAGTAGCATAAACTGCCATTAGTATACATATTACCTAAAAATACCTGTAACTTCACCTTTAATGCAGAAAAAAAGCAAAAAACATTGAATGGGATTATAGTCATTGGATATAATTTACAGCAAAAAAATAAATAAAAAATAAATAAAAAATCCAAGCGAATTGCATTAATTTTGCATATACCCGTGTATATATATATATATATATATATATATATATATATATATATATATATATATATATATAAAAACTCTTATGACAAAAGTAAGCTTTATCCATTTCCAAGATGTTACTTAACAGGTCAAGCTCACAAGCTGAAATCTGTTATGCAGAAGACAATCTGTAGGCCTACTTTCATCATGTTGTTTTCATACAGCATTTGAACTTGTTGCCTTTCCACTTAAAATAGCTGTACAAAACATGCCATCCGTAGTTAATAATTTACAGTTCTCACATCCCAAATTAAGCAAAACGAGGTAGCCTGGAGCAAAATTTTACATAATAATCTTCAGAGCATTAGGTCCCACGTTCAAACTAAATTGCTGCTGCCAAACCAACGCTGACCTCCATCCACCTTCTCCCTCCTACCTTCCCTTCTTTCCTCCCTCCAGTGTAATTTTCAAGTGCCAAGCTTAAGTACAACGTAATGGTCCGATTTACACCCGTGTATTGTTTTATGGTTCTACCTTGCAGAGTAATTGATATCCTGAACAAATAGATTTCACAATTTAATATTTTAATTTTGTGAAGAAAATAAAGTGTTGTGTTTAAACAAATTTCACAGTGACATCATACTTTTGATCCTGAGACCCTTTCAATTCCAGGGACTAAAAAGTAAATGACTTGCAGTTGTGGTGATTCATTCCTCTCCTAAGGCAATGCTCAAGCAGCTTCCCTATTAAGCTTCAGAGTGGAGGGTGGGTGTCTTAGAATACATCAAAGCGCCATGGTCTGATCTTCTGCAATCGCAGCTGTGATGCAAAATGGAGTAAGCACTTGGGGCATACAATTTGGATTGACGTTGTGGGATTGTGTATGCTAAATGCTGTTCTTCATGTGTAGGGTCCTCAGAATGGATCTGCCCACTATAATGAAATTTTATAATTTTACAGTACATAAAAAAGTGGTCAATGCTGATTTTTTTTTTTATTATTAAAGATTTATTGAGTCAAATTCTGTCATGGCAACTGAGTGTTTCAACTATCGATAATGAATATGATATCGTTGATATGTTCAATCTGCTATGCTGCTTCTGTAGGTTACTGCTGCTGCAGAGCAAATATTGGACTTGCAACTGCCAATACATACATCAACACGCTGCTGTGAACAATTACAGACATTGCTGCTGCTGTACAATGTGGCATATATGAATTACCCATAGCAGATCTGATCTGTACAGGTGGAGCTGGGGAAGGTGGAGGGTTTCTGAAGAGCTTGGTGCAACTACTACAGGCAAATGTTGACCGATGCTTTTGAAGGTTGAGCAGCGAGCTCATTGGCTACTGATATAGCAGGAACCAATTAGCTGTGCCCTATAAATAGAATGATGTGATTGCAAGCAGATTGAGCTAAAGGACCTATCAGCCTGCGCCATCTTGAGTTTCATGACAGAACTTCAGCTTTGTGTTAAATGAGAAGAGGCTGTTTGGGCTTATTTTGGCAGACCTAAATGCTTATCTAGGATCTGTTCAAGTCTAAAATTCAATATGGCAAACTACAGGCAAACATTACATGTAATAATTTAATATGAACAATAAGTAATGAAACAAAAGATAAACTTTTTGGCATGATGTTTCCATGAAGAACATTCATGGAACTTATCCATTGCACCATTTTTAGTGGTTACCAGTACACAATCAATACCATTGAAGAACCATTTTTTGTTCCCCAATGAATCATTCAGTGACAAGCATTTTTTTTCTTAGCTTGAAAAACGTTTAGAATAATTTAAAACACCATTATCACTACAAGACAAGCAGTGGAATGGTATTGGATGTGAGCAAAAATGGGAATTCTGTCATTATTTACTCACTGTCATGTTCTAACATGTATGGCTTCTGTGAAAAAAAAAATGTTTTTCTTCTTTCACTCAATGAAAGTCAATGTGGGCTAATGATGTTTCGGACTCACTGACTATCCTTTTATTTCTTCAAAATACATTCTTTTGTGTTCGACAGAAGTAATAAACAACTCAAGGGCGAGTAATACTATACTATCGCAGGAGAGTAGCAGTCACTATTAAACATTTTTCTCCACATTGTAATTTGTCAAGACAAATAGCATTTCTTAGTTAAGTAGAGAAGAAAATTATTATCAAATGTATGAAATTAATTTCAATCTCTCAAAAGACGATCACTCATTTGACATGATATAAATCAAGTCAAATGAGTATCGTCGGGCAGTTCCGTGCGTCGGCCGAAAGTATTATCGGGCAGTTTTGTGCGTCGGCTGACTAAGTTGTTCCGCACCGTCAGCTGAAAATGGTCCTCGCCGGCTTTAGTTTCGCCCGATTCAACATGTTGGCCGTTGGGGGAAAGAGAGAACTCTGATAGGCTGTTTAGCTTAGTGAAAGAGTCAGCAAGCAAAACAGCAAGAAAAGAAGTCAAAAAGGTAAAGATAGAAGGCTGTTCTTATGTTACATCATCTCACCTGAGTGTTTCTTGGCGAATATTTCAATATTAACATGAGCGGAGTGGAATAAAGAAAGCATTTAGCAGGATTGATATTCAAAACGCTAAGCACGCGCTGCTTTGTTTACGGTATGTGTATCTGCAGCCGGCAGCAACTGTATATGAATTGTGTACAGGTCCTTGCAACATGAGGCCATGCATTATCATGTTGCAACATGAGGTGATGATCATGGATGAATGGCACAACAATGGGCCCCAAGATCTCATCATGCTATCTCTGTGCATTCAAAATGCCATCAATAAAATGCACCTGTGTTCGTTGTCCATAACATTTGGCTTCCCATACCATAACCCCACCACCACCAAGGGCCACTCAATTTACATCGTTGACATCAAGGTACAGTATTAGTGTATAGGGTTGATTGGTATAATTATAATGATACTTCGTATAATTAGCATTGAACTGAAGTGTGTGCTGTGTATTTAAATGTGTGTGTTGAAGGAAATTGGGTTATTTGACCTGTTGATGGTTTTTTCCATGTTAGGATTGCTGAGAAATGGTAGTACCCATGGGAATAAATGCTCACACAAGGAAGTGGCCGAGAGAGAAAAAGGTTTTTTTTTTTCTGATTTTGTGACTGGAGGTAGTGAGTGCAGTATTTGCAGAGTACTCTGAATGAATTGTAATACCTGCTTCAAGGTTATTGTTTTGTATACTGTTTTTTTTTTCTTTTTTTTCTAAAGTTTTCTATTCATTTCTATGTTTTGGCACCTGTGAGCACCAGGCATTCTCCTGGCTTGGAAGAATTGAAAAAGTGAAACCGGCATTTAACATTCTCCATGTGTTGATTAAAAGAACTCTAGATGGAATCTTTGACAGGAACATTGATGAGAAGGTCATTAGGGAGGCATTTTATTGTATACTGTTCAGTTTATTGTACTGAACATCACCTTTAATAAACAATGAAGAAAGACGAGATTTCTAATACATTTTATAGGCAATTTCATAACCTTTAAGTTGTCATTTGCGACAGCTAGTATATTCGAGATCTGTAGTCGCCATGTTTGGGATTATTTTTATTTAAAGGTAGGGTGTACAATTTTTGGAGAGGCTAGCAACATCAAGCTAGCTTTGAAAGCATAAGATCAAAGCACATACTGTAGCATTGCAATAATAATGAACGTAAACAATTTAAAGACAAAACTCTGATTTGTACCAGCTGACTGTTGCTGATTTATTTTCATGAAAATTATGCAAAATAAGTCACATTCACTAATAATTGTGTGGATTATTTACTATTTGAGAACTTCTCACGAAAGAACTTCAGACGAAAATCTCCAACTAACTCATAACACGTTTGCACACACATAAATTTGTTGTAAACATCAAATTGTTTCCAACAAATAAATATTCTAAATGATGGGCTGTGTGCACAAGCCCAATAATTTGCATAAAACCATCCAAATACATCATTCACACCAAATCATCTCCATATAAGGGCTTTTCGCACACGCTTTCCTCACAGATTTTCGTCACTCTCATCTGACTCCTCGAGCAATGTCAATATGCCATTTACACAAGCTCTCATTAGCCAGCTGTACACACACGGTGCACACACCGGTACACACACCAAAACTGGTACAACAATCACTTTCAAATTACTGTAGAGCAGTGACAAAAGCTGTAAAAATACACCAAATACAAACTACAGACTAATCAAGAAATGAGTACTGGTAGAAAGGATTACAAAGAATGAACATCATGGTGATATTAAGTAATTTTTCACTGTACAACAAATATTTTCCATAAGAATGTTGTTAGTTCTTAGACATACTTTATGACAAAAAACAGGAACACTGTGGGAAACAACAGTTGCAGTTACCAGTTATAATTTTTTTGTGAAATCTGTCAAAACACCAATCAGAACCATGCTGTACACCAGCCCATTTCGCATCCCAAGGCATCATCTAACTGACGCCTTGGGAAGCATTTTGACCATGCTTCAATATCCAACGCTTTAGGCACCCTTTAGCGTCAGTTAAATGACGTCCTATGATCGCGTCTAACCCCTTACCCTACCCCAGACCTAAACCTACCCGCATCATCTAACGGACGCTTTACCTTTAGCCCAAGGATTGCGTCACGTAACTGACGCTAAGGGGTGCCTAAAGCATCGGATATTGAAGCATGGTCAAAATTGTCAGTTAGATGACGCCTTGGGATGAGAATACAATGTGTACACTCTAGAGGTGGGAATTGGCAACAATTTGACGAATAGCTATTATCACGATATTTGGGCCACGATTCAATATTATTGCGATTCTCAATATATTGCGATACAAGCAATATATTGTGATTCATGTTCCCCATATTATTCAAAGACATCACAAAAAATTAGCAAAATAAGACTGCTCAACTCACTTTAATTAAATGACGCATTTAATTCTGTAAACATTATCTTCTACACATTAACTGAAGTGCAAAAACTTGTTCCTGAACATTCAGAACACAGACAGGACGTAATTATTCTCTGAATAGGAGACCTCTCACATGAATGTTGAGCTCCAGGCTTGCTACGATAGTCGGCGTTACCGGTGTTACGTGTTCAGTCGCAACACCGGTTTCATCACTTGCCCACCGCGGCAACGCAAGAACAAACTATTTTTTAACGCAATTACGCAGTATCCGTACAATACTGCCTGTATTATTACACACACACAGACATACACAGAGAGAGACAGAACAAACTTTTCTTTTAACGCAATTACGCAGTATCCGTTCAATCCTGCCTGCATTTACACACACACACATACAGAACAGACACGCGTCAGTATCGATTCTCTTTCGGGCTTGAACAAATCATTACACACACAAATTATGGCAAAATGTCTGTTTTGTCAAATGTCCTCATAAGAGCTGTCTAAAATGATTCAAATAAAGTCTAAAATGAACATTTGTGAGAAAATGGGACGCGTGTCAGATCGCGTCTCTCTCCCACATTGCACTGCATTAACGTGTCGCCTACAGCTTGCGCTCAACGGCTGTCCGAATTCACGCACTTGTTTTCATTCACTCCTTCAAGTGAACAGTATTAGTGGACTTAGGGAATAAGCTTAACTTAGTGAATGATTGTTTAGGGGCGATTTCGGATTCAACCTATGTTCTCAAGCAGTGACAAATAGAGAAACCAATGAAGAAAACCAGAAAGTGAAACAGATATTTCTATAATTAATTATGCAAAAAAGTGCACATGCTTTGATGGATGGTGCAACAGGAGTGTAGTGATGTCATGGTAATGAGGATGTCGGCAGGGCTTGACCTACTGATACGGAAGTCGAGGAGAAATGAGTCTTTTTCCTCTTTCTTATTCTGTCCGTATCCTATAGCCTCTATGTCCTTTATTATCATTGATCTTTCTGTGTTAATCAGAAAATCACATGTACAGTAAGCCTACGCAGAACCATGGTTTCATTGGCCACTTGCTTATGTGTGTGTAACCACACTAAAATGTTAGTATCTTACAAAAAACATACAGAGACCTATATCAGAAACAAACAATAATTAGTAATAATTTGGGGGCAAAATATAGTTTTTATAAATTTGTGTGCGTGTGTGTTTATTACGTATACACACTCACCAGGCACTTTATTCGGTACACCTTGCTAGTTCCGTCGAACTGCCTTAATACTTCGTGGCATATATTCAACAAAGTGCTGAAAACATTCCTCTGAGATTCAGGTGAGGAATCTCAGATGAGGTCCATATTGAGATGATCGCATCATGCAGTTGCAGAATATTTGATACACTGCCGATAGTGGTTTTTCCGCTTATAAAGCATGTAGAAGTCTGTAATTTTTATCGTGGGTACTCTTAAACTGTGACTGACGGAATCTAAAGCAAAAATCCAGAAAATCACATTGTATGTCCATTTGAATGATGTATTAATTGGCTTTATGCACAGCTGCACTACTTCCTGAACTTAAGCCAGCTCCTTGTTTCCTGTCTGCTATTATTGGACAAATTGATTAATGCAGGTGTGACTGACCTCAGTAGTCATGGCAACAAAAATCAGTCACACCTGAATTAATCAAGTTTGACCAATAATGGCAAACAGGAAACAAGGAGCTGGCTTAAGTTCAGGAAGTAGTGCAGCTGTGCATAAAGCCAATTACCTTAAGATTGGATGTGTTGTGTTGTTAATAGGCACTTACCTAACCCTAAAATAAGTTTTGTGCCTCTAACAAGTGCTTTCAATCTTCTTTCTGATCTTAATGGTATGGAAAACACTTGAGTTTTGCCACAGACTGTCCTAGCATCTAGAACAACTGATTCAAATGCAACTGAATGCGGGTAATTATTCCTTTACCCCACCTCTTCACGTTAATCTAGTCTAGTCCAGTCCAAATAAGGCTTTAGCACATACACTTGCTACAGGTACAATTTAGAATTGATTAGAAAGTTTTAACTTCTGTATAGGGTCTGGATACAGTTTACATTGGATACAGTCACAGATCTTACAGACTGTACAGTACTATCGATTTTATACTGAATGGATACTTGCTATAAATGTAAGGATTATATGGTCTCTTCACTGAAATGACCCTTTTCCATTGCTGGTACGGCTCCGTATGATTCGGCTTGGCGCGGCACAGAGTTCGGCTCGCTTCGGCTTTTTCACTGCGTGGTGCGACTCGGATGCCTCGGTTTGCTTTAGCTCGGTGGCTTTTAAACTGCTGTTGGTACCGCTTTAAAGTGGGTGGGATTAGTTTAAAGGCAGTCGCTACAGCGGTGGCTGTTACTAGCTATTTAAATCTAGCGGGTTTGGTTTCTTGCGTGCGCAAACACAATGCCGCTGGTAGTGACTATTCTGTCAGACCAATCAGTGATCTGCAGTGTTTCACGTCACATTTTAGTACCGGTACGGTATGCTTGGAACCTCAACAGACCAGGTACCATTTAAAGCTAGCCGAAGCGAAACCGTACCATGCAGTGGAAATGCGGCATAAGTGAGCCAAGCCGACAGCCGTACCGTACCATGCAGTGGAAAAGCACAAAACGTGCCGTACCGAATCGAATCGTACGTACCATGCAGTGGAAAGCACCAAAATTGTTGTGTTTTCTGTCAGCATTTGACATTTTTTCCTCTCAAACACTGAATTTACTGTTTAATATACTATTGTATGTGCAGAAATTCCGTGACTGGTGCAAAGGACTCAAATACTGTACTCGATTGATTGTCTGTTTCAAAGCATCTAGCTTTAATATTCTAAATACAACATTGTTTCACCCTGCACAAGTTTGGCACCACGATGCAGGGTCAACACTGCAAAGGCAGTACTAACCCCGTTCCAGAGCAGGGTTTCATAACCCTGGGTAAAAAGCAGAGCTAAACCTGATCCTAAATTACAAACAAGAACGTTACTTTACGCGCGGATAAAGTATCAGTATGGTTACAGATACTTTCAGAGCGCAGTGTGAAAAGCCATTCTGTATTACACTATAAAATATCATTTTTATACCTGTGTTTGGAAATTCCTTCTGCATTACAGGGCAGACTATACAGTATATGTCCAACACGCCAATGTCCAGCTCTGTTTGTTTGGTTTTAAATTTTTGTGTTATGTATTTGTGGGTCAAACTGTCAACTAGCTGAGGTAAAGCTAAGCCACTTAAAACAATCCACCTGAATACAGACAGCAGACAGAGAACAGAGCACCCCCAAAACATATGCTAACTGACCACAGGGATAGGGAAGACATCCAATATGATGATGAAAAGGCTGGACATCTGACAGCTAGGCCTATGTAGATGGAGTCAAGCTGGACTTTAAAAGGACTTTAAGAAATAAAATATTAAAAAAAAAAATCTACAGAGAAGAAAGATTGAAGTATTTTTCTAAGTGATGTATTGTAGAGCTGACAGAGTGTAGTCTTAATGCTAACTAAAAACTCCATTTCGGATGAGCTCCTAATGTTTGCACAGCTAATGACCCATGTGTTGAAACAAGGAGGAAGCTCCGAACCGGAAAGAGATTAACTGCCAATTGGGAGTGCTTGAAATCGCCAGACTCATTAAAGACCAAGAGCACAGTAGATTTAAAGCAAGGACTCATTCATGGGTCACTGATCAGTGGGTAATAAAACTCCACTGTAACAAAGGCTCAATGCATTCAAGAGCAAATCCAAAATGCCCTGGACCTACAGTATCGCCACTTGCAGGGAATTCCGCTTAGTACACTAAGCTACTAAGTCTAGTTGGTAACACTTTATTTCTATCCTCCACCTTAGACATTCTGCTCCATTGTAAAATCGTCTTTGCCAATGCATGTCGACTGGCAGTCAAAGAGTGTTAGGTAGCGTCTGTCTGTTTAATATCTGCTATTATATTATTTTGATGGTCCCCAAACCGATATTATACTGACTATCAGTAGCTTTTCAAGCACATGTCAACTTAACTCTATACTAACAGTCTACAAATACTCTAATGAGAGTTAGTTGACATTTGGTTGCAAATTAATTACAACTATTTGACATAGTTACAAAGTTACTTCTAGTTAGTTAAATGTCTAGAAATACAAAGTGTAACAGGTTTAGTCTCCTTTGTATCATCATCATAATCATTCATCACCTGACTGTGACAATTAGAAAATCTCAGTTTCATTTGATAGACATCGAACGGTAAAACAAACACAATGGAATCAATATACAGAGAGTACTGCCTACATGTATGTAGATCTGCTAAAACCAAATATAGATATTCTCCCAAAGCAAACTGTGGTAGTAGCAAACTCTCTAAAAACTAAGTATATTATAATATAACGCATACGTTTTTGAACTATGATTATAAACATACAATTTTAGTTGATTATATTAAAAAAAAGGTTTTATTTTTATTTTTAAGGACTAGGGAGCTTTAAATAATATGTATGGACTGTATCAGTATTTACAGTGTCGAGTTGTGACATTTCCTCAAGGTTTAATTTTGTGCTTAATTTTCTTCACAATTTCCACACACTGCTCTGGACCAGAATTTGCAGTGGCAATGAGGCTGAGCTGTGGAAGTGATTCCCACATTCACTCAATTTGCAACATTTTAATAAAACAAATGAATGGGCAGTGGCTGCCTAATGGTTAGAGTCAGACTGGTAACCCAAAGGTTTGATTCTCAAAACTGGCAGGAAATGACAGAGGTGCCCTTGAGGTGTGTGTGTTCACTACTCACTGCTCCTAATGTGTGTGCACTGACTTGGATGGGCTAAATGCAGAAGACGAATGTTAGTATGCTTTACCTTACTTGGCCTAGCCTATTGATGGTTTACCATACTTGGCCTTTACATGTCACTTTCAATTTTACTTTCACTTAAAGGGCAATTCCACCTCTGGAAAGATGAATGTGTATTTAAAATGGGTCATTTATGTAGAAGAAATGTGAAATTATTTTTTAATTTGGAGCTTTCTAGACTGAGAAAAGACAGAAAATGTATTTTTGGCTTATGTGAATGAAAAACATCAACTCCCAGAATTCATTTGCTTCGCTGCCCTCAGGAGGCCACGCCTACCGCTAACCTTCGCAGTATGTAAACAACAGTCTACTAGTGATTCTCTATGATGAGTCTGCTCCGAAAATGTGTTTCGAGATCGCCCAAAATGTCCGCGAATTCGGCATTCATCATGTTTACTGTGGCAGGCGGAACGAGTGCGAGCTGTATGTAGACAGCGCGAGGCGAGCCAGGTTTACTGTGTCAACCAGGAATAAGTGCCGGCTGTCTGGATAACGGCAGTCAGAGCGAGCCAGGTTTACCGTGTCGACCGGGATGAGTGCCGGCTGTCTGGATAACGCGTGAGGCCGGTGGCAGTGATTACCGATGAGCGGCACCTAAGACGTACGTTACCGGTCTCGTATCTCTCACGGAGGAGCAGGAATTTTCTTAGCAATGTTAAAACGCATTTAACCGATCACTTGTTTGGCGTTCATGTAAACACAACAGTCAGATTCACCAATCATAAGGAATTGAGTTAGATTGAAACAAAAGCTGTAACTTACATGTAAACAATGAATGGCGACTTCAGAAATTAAAAGCTGAATCCCGGACATCGACGGTCCGGACATGTCCAGGAAAAGAGGACGGTAACCCCTACTACTCAGCTTTCTCCACAGAACAAGAGCCTGCTAGCTTAGCGTCCAAAAAGATGTGTAATGTTAATCCCAATCCTCCATAACGCATCCGTCAGCGTATTCAGTAGTTTCGTCCACATTTTCAAAACGTTTCTGCCAGTGAAATCAAACGCATTGGCACTGATCTGTGATAGGTCTGTTAGCGCAATAGGTCCAACCCCCTGATTGGCGGGTTTGAAGGGTGGGGACTCGGGCTTGTAGTTTTTTACTGAAATCGCCCTCTTACACTTCCGCCAACAATGACGTAAAATGACCGATTTTTGCGTCATTGTTGGAGGAAGTGAAAAGGTAAATAGCAGATTTCTCTCGTCTCAGGGGAAATGATAAAGTGTTGCATGACCATTCAATAGTATAACTGGGTTTCTAACAATGGAAAGCTTAATGCAAATGGGTGGAGTTGCCCTTTAAGAGTCCACATTTTACATTTGCACTTACTTGTTTTGGTGCTTGGAGCCCTGCAGGTGTGCATGGTACTGTGCCACTGAATTCAGTGTGACACTACAGACATCACATGTGTAGCAGCAGTTTTAGACCTACACAGAAAACAGACAAAAGTTTGTGTTATTAGCAAGTTCAAAAAATTAAATGCACATAACCTAGCATGGCAACCAAGAAGCTGAGAAATCTCATCACGTATGTCTTTCTATGACATTCATCTTTAGGCTATAACATTTAGAGGACAAAATAAAATATTTTATTTTGTTATATTTGGGTTGTGGCATTAAAAAAACCCCAAAAAAACAAGCACTCTCTTTCTGTCCACGGCCACTCCACCATGCTAAGCTAAAAGCAGAGTGGTCAATCAACCCTTTATCATGTCATTCCCGAGAACAGAAGGACTAACTGGAATGAGATAACACTGGTCTCTATCTCTCTCAGTCAGCAGAGGCTCACACGGGTCACTGCTCGGCTGGGTTTCACAGTTCTGCCTGATCATACTCTCCCTGATTACTGTAACCCTGAGGGAATATGTGTGTGCGGGTGTGTTGAGAAAATCAATTAAAGAGACATAAATATTAGAAATGCCAAGCCTTTTTTATTTATTTATTTGAGTTTTTAAGAACTGCTATGCAATTACAATGGAAGGTCTCTACATGAAAAGAGATCAATGTTGAGGGAGGGGAACCTTTTAGAGAGAGGAGGCTCCTGTGTACTCTTGTGTGCGAGTCTGTGTCAAATGACATTATAAATAATTGAGAGTACCATGTGGCTTGTAATGCAGTTTTGGACACTGATGTTGTTCGCACCTGTAAGGGCGAGAGGAGGGGAAGACAGGGTCACTCTTATGAGAGCGATGAAGGAATATGAGAAGAGTGAAACTTGGCTGAAATTAAACAGTACCTCATATTATTCATTTGTTGGGCCATTTTAAAATTTTAGCAGCTGCTCATAATTTTAAGTATAGTTCATAAACCGATAGAGGACACATTGAAATTTAGCAATTACAGCACTTTTAGGTTAAGAACATTCTCTAATTAGAATGACACGCATTCAATTGAAATAAACTTGAAGGTACAGTAAGTACAACTAAAGCACCGTTCACACTTCAAGCAATTTTGTCGCTCCAGGTTCGCCAGTGTTTGTGAGTGACACTCACGATGTTACTCTATGTTAGACAACAAATACGTTTTCTTGACACTACAAAAAAATATTTTGAAAGGAAAAGTCTAAATATAAATGGAATCAGTACATAAAATGCATAATATTAAAGATGAACGAGAAACAGTGCGAACAGGCAAATACCGGTCTATCTTGGTTCTCCGAAACTATTCTGGCACGGAGTCAGTACAGTTGAATACCACTGTATGTACACAGAGATACATCAGTAAATTATATGACAGTTTCTGACTGCTAAAATGACCTTCTCATTCAACTTGCCTCAGTCAGACTATGAAGAGTGACACATCTCCACTGACGTTTTAAAATCGAAAGCGAGGCTTCGAGTGGGAAGAACCCCTGAAGTACAGATAAGACAACAATGCCTTGGAGTCCCAAACCTGAAGCTGCTGCCATGATTTACACTATTGGATATTAATATTCAATATGATATGTATATAGTTCGTTTTGTGCTTCTATTTTTACGTTCCTGAATTATTTATATATTTATAAATGAATTTCACTGTTTACAACACTATACTATACTGTATATTAAAATATACAATAAGTATAGCATTCTGTCACGTCACAGTTATACTAGTTGGACACAAATGGTCAAATGGTCTATACTAAAAATGTGGTTAAGTAAGTAACCTCACTAGTTTGTTACTCCCCTACAGCCAACCGTTTTGTGTTGACTTTGGAGAGCAAAACGCTTGTGACTAACACAACACAGAAACACTTTGGATCTCCATAAGTGCCATTTTCTGCCTGCGCCAACCCCCCCCCCCCCACCGTTATGGATTAAGCGTCCCTGTGTAATTGCTTTCATGTTGCACTAATGATATTGTAGCTGAAAAATGGCTTTTGCAATCTCCTCTACCAAATTGAGTCAAACCCATAAACAATGTTTGGAGGAGAAGGGCATGCAGAAATATGTCTTACTGTTGATTCACGATCATGCTTAATTTTACTCATTCTCACACTTCTTGAGTAGCCAGGGGCCTGGCTAACATCAGAGTGTGTGGTTTATTTGTGTGTTTTGTTTTTTGTCAAACAACATTTGCAGCCTTGAAAACATATCGAAAGTATGACTGAAACTAATAGACTGGAGCCATTTTCTGGGGTTGTTTTGTTGGTAAACGTTTATATGCGAATGTTGAACACCTCTCCATTACAAACTTTCAAGACTATCAATGTTATAAATGACCAACTTCCAAAAACAAATGTATAGTTGTCTTTGTAAAGAATTGCTCGCTTAAATATATAAAATATATAAAATATATAATAAATAAACTGCTTTGGTGTGTAGCATAGAAGTCGTCTATGGTTTTGCTGCTCCCTCCCCGTTCTGTGATTGGTTCCCTGGATGAGGTAAAAATTTGGTGTTATCCAGACTACCAAGCAGAGCAAGGCAGTATGGGGAAACCCAGGCTATATCTTGAGTGTGCTGTTGATAGGCACTTGCTGAGTATTACAGCAGGTTAGCCACAAAAAAACAACAGTCTGGGAACAAAGCCTTCCTTATGCCTGTCTCTGTTATACCCAAGAGTCTGATTATTTCTGCCACTGGGCAGCCAGCAGGAGTTTTTAAAAAGTTGCTAATCATCAGCAACAGTGAAAAAAAAAGCACAGCAAAAAAAAATGTCCTATCCCTCCACAACTTTTTAATGCACCTTATAAACCAAAAATATATATTTTTACTTTAGCAGTTTAACATTTGCACAATGTGCCTATGGTTTGTCTCAGACGGGATGGCCCATAAAGAATCTGCAGATTCTGGGGTTCTGCAGAATTCTGTGAAGTGTCTTTCCTCTGAGTTTTGAGGGGACTAATACAGTCTGGTCTGCTGATGACCAGTGGTATAGTCTAGTTTTTTGTAGTGAGTACACAGTGATATTCCAGTGACTCTCATAAAAGCTCTGCAATGAAGCTCAAATGTGTGCATGTCCTCATAGACACTGAAAACATCACAAGTGTAAATGTAGTAGAGCACACACATTGAGCGCTCATTCACAGAAACACGCAGAACATTAAGAGTTTATTTCAATAGCAGTCTTTTTGAGCTTTAATATTCATAGACACTTAGTAAGCTACATATCGACATTTGATTCATTGTATCATTACCTTGGAATATATTCATTCAACAATGGCAGAATTGCGCGATGTTCCGCTTTACAGTAGGCTAAGTTACATTTGTTGCTGGATTCTGTGATTTTATTCTGTGTTGCTGCGCAAACTCTGACGTCACGGTGGGCGGGGTGAATTTATGAATGAAAGTTATTTCACAAAACGATGTTGTGACGAATCCTCACCTGTTTTAAAGTGGGTTTACGGAGATCTTTGACATTTCCTAGTGGGCATATGGAAATCCTAGACATTTTCTAGTGGGTATACGGCGTATACCTGCTTGTCACGTAGACTACACCACTGCTGATAACCATATTCACTACTACGGTCAGTGTATTTTATTGGTGGTATAAATAAACCCCTCCTAATTCTCCACACACCTGTTTACTGACATTGAGAAAGATATGGCAGAACCGTGTATCTTGTGGTGACTCCCAGCTGGCTTTTTGACAGGTCGCCTCACAAACGCTTTTTGAAAAGCTGAAATAATGGAGCACTGCCCAGGCATCCATCAATGTTGGCCATCAGTTCCGCTTTCCACGCAACCCATGGAACACAAGTAATGAAGAGTCGACCAGTGCGTAACTCCTATGTAGTCTCTTCATCTTTGTCCCCATTGTTTCTGATGTATTACTGCTAGCACAGAACATCTTCAAAGTGGGAATAGAGGAACCACAGGTGAAATAAAATACCTAAGATTGAATGTGGCCTCTTTGCTCTCCCAGTTTACAACTGGTTATAAATACAATGCACAAACTTTCACTCACTTAAATATAATTATTTATAGAATAGATTTTTGTATACATTACATCTTTACCATTTGGCTGAAAATGATATTCAGAATAAAACTGTGAAGGAGGAGGATTGGAATCAACAGCTTGCAGAATTCCTGGGGCACAATAAAGTTTAATGATGCCTTCAGGGATATTATCACCTCAGGCTTCTCGTCTCGTCAGGACAAGGATCATAACACCACTGAACTGGGACATGCCCTGGGACATACTTACTGAGATTCCCATTTGTCGATCCTATAGTTTATCGAACTTAAACTACTTAGAATAAGGGTTAGACCATTAGTCACTAACCATCACACACACACACACACATTTAAAATACTATTTTACCTCTTCCACATACTCTCTCCACTCTTGCCTCTACATTTCTGGTAATGGTAATGCAGTACAGGACAAGCTCTCTGATATTTATGAGCTTTAAGACACTGGATCATCTATTTTTACCTCCAGGCATCTGCCTGACGGTACAGTACAGACCTCTCTTTGACTCTCTCACTAAGCCAGGAGAACCAATATGAGGGAGAAATGAGAACAGAAATATTTTGAGCAAAAGTGATTCATGCATGAGCATAAGGGCAGATGTCAAAATCAGAACATCCCATAATGATCAGCACTATGATTATCGAGCATTAACCTGACAGACATGCTTGAATCAGCATGTTTTTATTGTGAATGAACAATGTTTATGCCACAAAGTTCCATGTGATTACATCATTAGCTCTGCTGTGTGGATTTAAATATGGGCAACAATATGCTGAACAACAATGAAGGAGAAAAATATGCCCATATTTGTACAGCGACAGGCAGATGGCATCTAAGTGGTGGGTAATTCAGCAAACGTTGATTCACTTCTGCTGCAGAAAAACCACATCAACCATATCAAATTGAAAAAGCCCGTGGCTAGTGCCCATATTTAGCAGTGCAAATATAAAAACACAATTCAATTAGTATCTTACCTGATTATATTCAAATAGGCTACTAGCAATTAAAGTACCTCAATTATGTGGTAAAAGCACCTTATATAGTTTACCCAAAATATAAAATTCAAAAACAAATGAAAAAGAAAACAAATTAGCCCCTGAAGGATTCACATAAGAAACCTAGAGATACATTTGTGATCCTGGACCACACAGTCAGTCACATGGTACATTGATGTATGGTTTGGTTAGGATAGGAATATTCGACCGAGATACAAGTACCATCTTGACTCCGCGAGCTTTCAAGGTTTCACTCGGCAGATCAGTCCGGAAACTTTCCGTTAAAGAAAATTTGGGAGCAGTTCACCAAACGAACGTCCAATTAGTGTTGGCTTTGAGGCGGGTTGAGGTGTGACGCAACGAGAAGCGTGACAGTTTTTCTTTAAGTTTTTTTTTTTATTTTTTTTTAGTTTTTCTTTTGCCAACATGTTTATTTGCTGAGCTAACGAGCCTTTACCTGCAGCAGCAAGAGTAGCATGGCTTGTGGTTTTGTTTTTGTCTGTCGCTCTTGTTAGTACGTCATATGCTTCGTTGATCTGATTGGTTGATTTGGCCCATCTATCACCAACATAGGCCAATCAGCTAACCAGTATTTTCACCCCTTTCCAAAACTACTTCAACGGAAAGAGTTCCCAGATGGATATGCGGAGCAAATCCATCTGGCGGAGTCAGGTTAACAACTACTAGCAAAAATAAACAATTGAAATAGAGAAAATTGCCTTTAAACTCACAATCAAAAATAAAAGTTGTATGTATTTACGGTCGGAAATTTACGAAATATCTTCATGGAACATTTCCAAGTGGATGCTCCACACTGGTTGAGGAGAGATCCCCTGATATGACTGTAAAGCGCTTTGGGTGTACAGTAGTACATATGAAAGTGCTATATATAAAAAATAAATAAAAAATAAAACTTTCAAAAGTTTTATTAAAATATGTCTTAACTGATATATTTTTCCAAGACAGAAAGAAAAATAATGTAATGCTTTTTTTAAGAGTAAGATTTACAAAAATCATTTAAGAAACAACAGCTAACTTCTTACCAAACACTGAAATTATCATTTCAACCAAGACTGGAGAATACAGCTAACATGTCACCTTAGCATGAAAACGCATTATCCCCCAACGCCTCCTCGAATCGGTTTCAGAGTGGCACACGTGAGGCCAATCATTGACTGAAGCACTAGGCAGGAAGAATGTAATTGCACAGTCCTTCGGAGTGAAGATGCTGATTACCAGACGAGCCAAATTATATCTTCAATCTTGTCTTTCCAATTAACCAGCAGGACAGTGTTAGGATACATGTAACTTGTCACAGGCACTGCCTGATTAGCTTGGCAATGACACTAAAAGAAACTCAGAGAAAAAAGCCATAATCCCTCCTGAAATCAGATCATTTTGCATTATATCAGCATTCTTCGTTATAATGAGGACAGCTAAGCATACTTGATTGATAAAGTGTGTGAAACTAAAGCTCTTTTCCTCAAAGGAAAACCAAAGCAGCAACATTTATTCCAGTAATTGTGTTGCTAAATATATTATGTCAATAATAAAATAACTGTCTAAAAACACGATAAAAAAGCAAGTTAGCAAGCTGTTTTGTTAAAAATGTGGTGAAAACCATGAAGTTTTGATGTTACATATTCAATGGTTTTGTGGATCTGCTTTGCAGTATTGCATTGCAAGCATTATATGATTGAATAGAGAATATGGATGTATATATTTTTATTTTACAACATTCATTTTATTTTACAATTGAAAATGTTGTCAGCATGAAAACTGCAACATGATAGCTGTGCAAGACTGATCTGAAAAAAAGAAGCTGCTATGCATAATTCCAACACATTGCAATGACGGCTCAAATCACAAGGGCTTCCTCCACTCTCTATCAGAGTGTTGTGAAAGAGGAAAATAATCCCCATTTGCTGCCTCTTCTCAAAATGACTATGGATTGGCCCTCTAATGAGTTGGGTTTTTGTTCAGTGTTAAGTGTTAAAAGGACGTGTTGGATGAATGTGAGTGTGAAAATAGCAACTACACACTCATATAAGGGAAAAACGACTCTAGAGTGAAGAGCAGAAGAGGAAGAGACAGAAAATGAGGTCTGCTTCAGTTCACTGCAGAAAAAACTAAAATGTGAAAGGCTTTAGACACCCATTACTGAACACCACAAACACCTCACTGTACTGATGTAGTTCAGTCCCGGAGCAGGAAACATTTCTGTGCAGTGAATATGTCGGTACAAACAAAATTGGGTCCTAAAAAGCCAACAAGGATTAAATGAAAATAAAACTCAAGAGGACGATAAAAGGGACGAAAAACACCTGCACAGTAAACAGCAAAACAGATACAATTTAGCCTGACTTCGTCATACTCATTTTCTATTGAGAATGAGTCTTGAAACTGCTTAATTTGGCTTTGATTGAGGCGTGTCTTAACCGAACCAGGAAAAACAAACAAAATCTGCACTCAATTGGATAGTCGGTAGACCTAGCAACCAATCAGAGCTACGCAGTAAGGCAAATAGTTTGCATTTCACAGTTGTCAACAGAACTTACTTATTTTAGAAGTAAAATAACGAGTGTTGCTTCTTTTACTTGGTCTTTCATGAGTGCGACCAAAGGAGAAACCACAACGACCACAGGCTTTTCATTACGTCCCATCTTCTTAGCGACCGTCGGAGCCAGCTCATAAGTTAAATTTTTCGTGAATCATGTAGGAGGAAGGACGGCAAAGTTATCTTTCCGATCGACAAACGCCTTGATTGCAGTTTTCTGTTTGTCTATTAAAATTAAATGCGCTGTCGATTCATTTTACAACAGACGCAACAGCGGAATCTATACATTTCAATTCTCCAGCTGCAGTCATCTTCTCGAGGGAAACCAGTTAAGCGCCTTTTGATAGCGTGATGATTACGTCCCTGCAGATCATCTGTCAATCATCGCTATAAAACCCGCCCTGGCAATTTGATTGGTGCGACGTTTTTTGCCTGATCATAATTACTCCTCAATTGATTCAGTTCAGACCGAACTTCCCTGACCAAAAAATTTTGTGGCGGAGTTCGGGCTGGCATTCAGGCTAGATAAAATATATAGATATTTTATAAATACACATGTAAATAAATTGAATAGCTAACCCCTACAAAAATGATTTTCAAATATCATGTATTAAAGGGACAATGTGTAGTTTTTTTAAAAGTATATTTATTATCTAAAATCAATATTCTTATTCATAAAAAATACCTCTGCCAATTATCTCACTTATCCTCGTAAACAAATAATTTATTATCTTTATATACATGGGGCGGGTAGGTCCACGGAGGCTTCCATGTCATTCTGCCATCTTGAAAAATGATAATAGCAGAGAGGGACAAAAGGCCAAACGCCTTTCTACAATGCGTTTTTGTTCAGAGCCAGCGTCACGTGACTGAAAGCAACTGAACCGGACAAGAAGATTTGAAAGACGCTCGACACTGCCACGGTTTAAAAGGCTGGAAAGGGTTGATGCAGGACAAAGCTTTTAAAATAGATGCTGAACTTGCCTACTTTCTTTTTAACAGGTAAGTCAATGTTACGGTCTGAAATTACAAGCTTTTTTTTCATTGCTTGGTTACGTCTCTTGCCTTTGGAAACTCAATTCTATAAAATATCCGTTTGTCGTTGTGTCAAGTTGCAGTTTGTTTGAAAAAATAGAAGGAAAACTATGTAGTCTATGGGTGCTATTAGAAGACATCCTGCCATAGCTTTTTGGTACATAACGGCCACTGTAGATAGAACACACATTTGAAAAAAGCAAGGCACTGGAGAGGCAATTACTCGTTCGAATGGAAATACAATTTCACCACTTGATGGGAGAAATTCCTTGCCCCTTTAAGTTATTGCATATTATTGTATTTTTGTCCTTATATATTTAAATATAACTGCTGATCTGTACATAAAGAGATGACCTCCAAAAAGGCCTGTTAATTATATTATCTGTATGATGAATGTGTGTATATATTATAATTTATTCATTTATCTATACTCCAATCATGTTATTTTAACCCATCTTTAATTAATTCATATGTATGAAATCACTTCTATCTATGTATTTTCCTTATTATTTTTAAATATCTTTTGATCAGTCCATCATGCTTGCTAGTTACAAAGAAGCCCAAAATTCTTTGTCGGTGCATCAAAAACGGCACCAATCGCTGCATACAGTTCATAGTTGTAAAAAACGTGGCACCCTGATGGAGTACACCACCTGAATAATGGCCCCTTTTCTACAGTGCAGGAGAACCTCTTGATGTTTACCCTTCTTAAAACCTGCAGAACACACAGCAGGTAACGGGTAGCCCTCCCTTTGTGTCCTTTAAATAGCTAGGTGGTGCAATTCAAAGCCGCAGGAAGAGAAAATGTGCATTGCACTCACAGATACACACACACACATTGATGAGAAACCACGCAGACATAGTGCTCAACAGAAAATCTATGAATATTTCATGATGTTGCGGTCTTCAAAGTGTGACTGCTGCCTCCCTCTTGATGTTCTGAACAGAAGACAACACTCAAAGGATGCCCGGGACAGATAAATGCAAAGGAGAGGAAAAGGAAGAAGTCTAAAGCAAGCAGACAGAAGGAGAAATAAACATGGGATGGATACTGAAGAGAGAGACAGAGGCAAGTGTTGTAGGTGTTAACGCTTTGTGTGAAAGATGAGCCTGCCACCAGCATCTCCCAGCCCCGATGAATTAGGGAGGAAGTTCTCCTGCAACATTTCCCTCTCTACCAAATAACACAATCTCTCACTGGCCATTAGGGTGATTTGCTAGATCTTTACTAATCGATAATCACGTTGAAGAGAAGCCATCAGAGGCGTACTCCCAAACGGTGCGGTGTCTGCGCTGACATTTCCTGGCTGGAGTAATGACTAGATGACATTAGTGGGGGACCTTGCAGAGCAGACAGTGAGAACACGCAGTCGAGGGGGAAAATTGGAGAGATGGTAGGCCCATCCATTCCCCCTCCTTAACCCAGAGAAAACGAAATGTGTATGAAAGATTATGTGTGAAAGACGGTTGTGGTGCAGTATACAGACTGGGTACTTCTACAGGTATTGGTCCAGGCTTGCCTGACCGTGTGTGACAGTGAATGCTAACTGAAAGCATCAGAAGTAATAACTTAAAGACAAATACACTCACCTAAAGGATTATTGGGAAAACCATACTAATACTGAGGTTGACCCCCTTTCACCTTCAGAAATGCCTTAATTCTACATGGCATTGATTCAACAAGATGCTGAAAGCATTCTTTGAAATGTTGGCCAATATTGATAGGATAACATTTTTCAGTTGATGGAGATTTGTGGGATGCACATCGAGGTATGAACTCCAGTTCCCACCACATCCCAAAGATGCTCTATTGCGTTGAGATCTGGTAACCATGGGGGCCATTTTAGTACAGTGAACTCATTGTCATGTTCAAGAAACCGATTTGAAATGATTTGAGCTTTGTGACATGGTGCATTATCCTGCTGGAAGTAGCCATCAGAGGATAGGCACATTGTGGCCATAAAGGATGGACATGGCCAGAAACAATGCTCAGGTAGGCCGTGGCATTTAAACGCATGCCCAATTGGCACTAAGGGGCCTAAAGTGTGCCAAGAAAACATCCCCCACACCATTACACCACCACCACCAGCCTCCACAGTGGTAACAAGGCATGATGCCCGCTTCGCAACAGTAGCAGTTTCACCCTTCGACATTTGTTTCAACTGTGAAAGTGAATAACATGGACACACTATATGTTGTAATTTTTCCAACCTCTTTACTCATTTCAAATGAAACGTTCCCTTAATGTTTCTTTAATTTTTTTTTAATGAAACGTGGTGGATAAATGTGGGGAAATTATGCCTCGTTTCCACTGAGGGGTACGGTACGGTACAGTTCGGTACGGGTCGGGTACACCATGATCAGGCTTGCGTTTCCACCGCCAACAGCACCCTTTCTCGATAGGCGTGGTGTGTGCTGGAAAGAAGCAATAGACGTCATTTTCAGCGCGAAGAAAGCGACATAGTAAACAACAAATGGATGACAGACAGCAGATCGTGTTCTTGCTTCTCAGCATGTTTGTCACTAAAAACAAGCTCTGGCATTAGGCGTTTCTCAAAACCAAGTAGCCATCGCAAAGTCCGACTCAGGAGAATGATCCCGAGGACGCGAGTCCAGTAATTCTCCTGGAAGAACGAAGTTCTTGAACGCGGCACTCAGCTCGCTCTTGGCTCTGCGACTCTTGGTTATCTCTGTATGTACATTTTAGGCAATAATAAAACGAAATATCTTATAAAACACCACTTTGCTTCTTTTCGAATTTCATTTCAATACATTTTAAACATTATAAAGCACACAAATGTGGCACAGGCAATGCATAGCCTATTGATTATATTCACTGCATGTATGTAACGTTATATTTATAACAAAACTAAATATAAAACACAACCCTGCCTCTTTTCGTTTAAATTTAAAAATATGAAACATATTCAAGGCAATATGTAATGTATTGCATATCGTATTGGTACAAATGTTGCAATAAACAACATTACAGATTATCTTGTAATACAATTAAAAAATGACAAAATTATC
This sequence comes from Hybognathus amarus, assembly GCA_030378365.1. Lineage (NCBI taxonomy): Eukaryota > Metazoa > Chordata > Actinopteri > Cypriniformes > Leuciscidae > Hybognathus > Hybognathus amarus. Next base: position 127,407 of record JAQIUQ010006378.1, read on the forward strand.
TCTTTTTGTGGAATTTCAGTTATCAATAATAGCAATTATAAAAGTATAAGTAAAAGGTACAAACAGATATACAGTAAAGCTTAAATAACAAAGAAACAATTCAGTCAGTCAAATATACAAATTCAGCACTCAAAGATATGAAAACTTCACGTAGCTTTCTCCCAAAGCTATTGGCCAGGGAACGAATTATAGATTCACGAGACCAAAGATCACCTGTTAGGTTTATACAAGACGAACTTATATCTCATATTTAACCACTACAGAGACGTCAGAGTCAGCAGCAAACATCAGGATGACTAGCCGAAGGGGGATACGAGCCGCGAGCGTCGGTGATCACTTGGAATGGATCTCAGTCAAATTATCATAAATCTATAAATAAACCACAGATTTGAGCTTTAAAAAAACTACTTTCTCGCCTGAAAAACTCTTAAAACTATATTTCGTGACACAATAACAGTAGTACTTTATTTCAACTGTATGCTTCTATGCCCTTGTAGCAAGCGCGAGTGACGATACTCTGTCCACCAATCACCGTTCTGCAGTGAGTTCTAGCTCCACCTTTTAGTACCCTTTCACTGTGCTAGGGACCCCAACGGAAGGGTGGCACGAGTTTCGGCTTTTTGGTACCATTCACAACTTTTGACAGTGGAAACGCAAATAACGCGCATCGAACCATACCGTACCACTCAGTGGAAACGAGCCATTATATTAAAGTTTGATAAACATAGAGCAAAGAAGACTTACAGATGAAGTGAAAAGTGTTGCAAAAAAACTCCCCCCACTGTAAAGTATTACCTACATGTACTTACAACAAACAGGTAAAATAAAATATAAAACCTGTTCATTGTGATCTTGGAAAGTGTGAATAACTTCTCTTCTCAAAAAAAGTAAAATATCCAGTTTCTCATTTAGCTCTCAACCTAATTGTTTTTCTATTTTAATCTTGTGCTGACAGAGTCAAAGTAATAGTCACTGAGCCTGGCCAAGTCTCCAGTGTGTCTTCCATTAACAAGGAAGCTCTGAATCCAACATCCATCACTCTAAGCTGGAGATAACCTTCAGTCCAAACAAACTAAACCCAACATCAGCTCAGTCTCACAGCGGCAATTCTCCAAAGCTTTGAGCTTGTACCGGAGCTGAGTCCTGTAGCTCTAATGAGTGGAAACATCCCATGTTACACATCCCTAGCAGTGGCCGCTGGCCTGGACTCTCTCGCTGAGCAGAGAGAACATTTATTTGTAATTGTTATTGACATAATGTGAGCCATGAGACAATGGGAGATCACACTCCTCATCCGGTAGAAATTAATAGCCTGTGTCGGAGTCTCCGGACACACAAACCTATTGCTTTTATTCTTGGAGCCCAAGCAAGAGATGAGGCAAGTGAAGTAAAAGACACATTGAGAGAAGGTTGTATTGTATTATACGAGTGGTTTCATTAATCTATCAAGAAAGTGAGCCCCATCGGCACAAACTATCCGCTCTGACCTGGGAATAGACTTCAATAAAAAACAAAATGATATACTGTAACATGAGCAACAGAGGTTTGTGACCTCAGAATTTGGCATTGAGCTGAGTAACAAAGAGGTCAAATAAAAAGTCACACAACTCTGAGCTGACGTTTGTGACATTTCTGTGCAGTATGATAGACAAAAAAATGTAATACTGAACCACAAAACATGATGTAAAATGATAATGAAATACTTCAGCTTATGCCCCTTCTTCTAAGTCACTGTTCAAAATAGTACATTTGTGACACCTGATCAGATGTTCTATATTTCTGGGGCAGGTTATTTCAACGAAATTGAAATGTAAATCAGTAATGTAAGAAAGTTCACGAAAACCACATTGAAAATATTTGCATTCAACCCATTTCTCCATGAACATCATTAAGCATATAGCGGCAACATACCTAGTCATTTCACACCTAATTATATGACACGGTATGTAATTTCACATAACCAACACATTTCCAGTCAGCCACACTGCCTATTATCATCAACATTCTCATTCACAGGACAGTAAAGCAATACATATCTTTCATCATTCAATTCAGTGCCCAAGCCTGTAATGAACTAACAGCAAAAGTAATCACGCAGCCATTAACAGCAATTAAGGCAGGGTTTAAAAGTCAGTACCTTTCATCTCTCCCATGTCTAAAGTCTTCCCTAGTTGTTCCAGCAGGTCTGCACGTGCTGCGTTCTCTTGTGCTTTTTGCCGTCGTAGTGTTGCTGTGCCATTCCAGGGTTGTTGAACCAAGCATTACACAGCTGACAGTAGCGATCAGAATCCCGGTGCTGACGGGTCCAAGCTCACAGGTGAAGTTTCTGAGGAGGGTGTTTTCACTGGACTAGGTGGTACCTCTGAAGAAACAAAACAGAACAAGGCTTACAATGGAATAGTCATTTAATATAAATTATTTTATATTTGGTGTAAGACTTTGGATTTGAGCGCAACAACAAAATATGCTTAGTAAGTCTGCAGAGGTTTGGCAACCAAGGACAAGATGGTAAATTCTGGATATTGCTATATAAAACTTTAGTCAGTGGCAGAGAGTCCGTGCTTCTTTGTGACACACCACTAAATATTATAGGAGAGATTTACCGCAGGTTGCAGGAGACAACTTTTTTCTCCTGTACATCAAGTTTTATGTTGGACAAATTGAGAAAAAAATACTGGTCAGTAATATATATTACTTGGCCATGAACCTGAACTTTGAATTATGTTTATTTTTAAGATACATGCAGTACCATTCAAAAGTTTGGGGGCAGATAGATTTTTTTTTATTAAATAAGGAATAAATTACAGTATAGGCTAATATATATCAAAGGGCTTAAAACGACACCAGATGATGAATAAGGGTCTTATCTAGGACTAGGACCCTTCGAGTCATGACTCGGAAAAATATTTGTTCATTTTGATGAAAATGTCAGGAACGCTCATCACAGAACAGAGCAAGGCGAGCATTTGTGCTTGTAAAACTTAAACTTTTATTTATTTTTGACTGATCGTTTCGCTAGATAAGACCCTTATGCATCGTCTATTGTCGTTTAAATCCCTTTGTAGCTACAATGAAACTGTTATTTGGACCTGTCTTTTTTCTCTCATTATATGGAGAAAATCCTGGAATGTTTTCATCAAAAACCTTAAATTTCTTTTCGACTGAAGAATGACAGACATGGACATCTTGGATAACATGGGGGTGGGTAATTAATCAGCAAAAGTTTTTTTAATTTTTTTTTTTAAGTGAACTACTTTAAGAGACTTCTTTCAAAATCATTTAAAAATCTTACTTTTCCAAAACTTAAGAAAAAATAGTGTAAATGTTATTTTATTATATTATCCATTTTTCCATTCATATTTTGGACAAACATGTGACATGTCACTTTCAACCTAACAGTCTCTGTCGTTCAAATGCACATGCTAGAAAAATTGTGATTTTGTCTTTCTTGTTCTTTTTGGAGACTTAATGTAAATAATATTCTGGACATTTGTTGCAACAGACTTCTGGAGAAAAAAATCCTTTAGGAATCATATAAACAAAGAGTTGTTAAAAGAAGTGAGGGTCAGAGAATTTTTTACTACTTCTTTGTTTTGAATAGCTCACATCACTTACATAATGAGAGTCAGACTATCTGTCTTAAATCATGTAATTTTGCCTTTTCTTATACAATTACCCATTGGCACTGAACTTTCTTTTATTTACTTGCCAAATAAGTCGTACACTCAATTGGCACTTAAAGAATATGATTTTGGACCCTGGTTGCAATACAGATAGCTTAACGATGTTTGGACCCTGTCTCCATAAGTACAAGCTCAGAATGCAAATGACTGAGAAACTTGCATAAATTATTCCCAGCTGTGTAAGTACATTTCACTGCTCTGGATAACCCAATGCAACAAACAATTTGTGTTTTATTCTTGTTCACCACTGACAACTTGGAAACTAGAATCAAAAGTTATTTCTGATCTTGACAGCAAAACACAATTACTTGAGATTTTATGTCCTTCTGTTTAGATGTGTATTCTGCTATACAACTAACAAGCCGTTGTCATTGATTTTAACAGGATGGTGAAGTTTGCATTGTTTGACCCACAAAGCCAAGCTTCTTTGCGTACATTTTGGCTTTTAAGCATTCCTATGCATGAATGTAACCATCACGTCATCATCAGTTAACACCTCTGCCATAGACAATGTTTACAAAAGCTCTGTTCACCATTAGACATCACATCATATTATTCAGCAGAGAAGACAATTGGAGAGACCACATTGTGTCTCAGTTTGTCAGTGTTTGCAGACCCAGTCTCTTTTTCAGAGTTTCAATAATTCGACAGACTTACACAGAACTTAAAGGGAATAAAGTAAGTAGTCATTTACAAGTTACAAATTATGGTGAAGGAAATCGAATTCTGTTCTTCAGCCAGCAGCCGTATTACCCTGCCAAAATGTGTCTATTAGTCCTTCAGTCGGGTTTTCACTCTTTTCACTTTCTTTCGAGCTGGGTTGATAAAAGTATAAAGCATGCTTTAGTCTGAGTCACAAAATTTAATTTAGGCAATTAACAACCACTGCTGCAAAACTGAAATTTGATACTGTAAATTAAAAAGCTATTTGAGATGAAAATTTAATGAAGATAAATGAGCTGCCACAAGAGAGGATGACAGTACATGAGCAAGCAACTTCATTTCAATAAAGCTTAATTTAGATATTTATAACTGACAGTGATTCTCTGTTAAGAAATGTTACAGAGCCGATCCGTTCATGTCACTTTAAAAACACAAAGCTTTTGCATTAAAGCCATTAAATTAATTAGCCCAGTCTGAAGTGTGCACATCTTTTCCTATTGAATATTTAGATAAACAAGCATTTTTATGTGTGGCAAGGCTAAGCTAAGTGCGTGAAGAACAAATGTTGCCTTGACAAACCAAATGTTAAAAGTGCAACAGGCAAATTTAATATACAAAATGACAGGAAAATAACGCACACACATACACATCACATGTGAAAAACTCCCTTAAGCCCTGGCTGCAGTTATATTCTGACAGACTCTTGCTGTATAACACTATGGATATTAGCAGAATCTGGCACTGAAACATTGGAGTATTGATTTACAAGCTCAGGGGTTTAGATTGACATTCATCAAAAGGAAAAACAGGAAAGATTCTAGTTTCCAGGAAACAAACACAAGAGCATCCTTGTACAAGATAACCCTGTTTCATTCTACCAGATGTGTCTGTATATATTTTTATGGCCTTTTTTATACAGGGTCAGCAAGCTTTTTGGCATTATTTACTAAATTACTTGCACTTGTACTGTTGTGTTCATTGTTCCCTTTGAGTCATTTGTCACGTAGTGAAACTTATAGTTAATAGTGTTGTTTTAAGGGTCACTTTCACTTTGTTTTATGTGGAATACAATATGCGAGAATATCTAAATGTCTAGATTCATTAATACATGCGTGTACTCAAAATGCCATATTCTGCACAGATCCTCATTATAAAACATTGCTTGCATGACATTTGAGCAAATGCATAGCCTTACTTTTGTGACAGTTTAACTCGTTAAAAATTGTGAAATATTATTAAAATTTAAAATGTATTGATGGCGAGCAGAATTTTTGGAATCATTACTCTGATCACGTCACATGACACTTCAGAAATCATGCTTATTTGGTGCTCAAGAAACAGCTCTAATTGTCAACAACGTTGCTTAAATATTTTTGTGGAAACTATATGATACATTGTTTTTCAGGATTCTTTGAGAAATAGAAAGTTTAGGAGAACAGCATGATTGGAAGTCTTTACTGTTACTCGATCAATTGAATGCATCCCTGCTGAATAATAATAAAAAAAATAATATATATATATATATATATTAGGGCTGTGCAAAAATTAATTGCGATTAATCGCATCCAAAACAAAAGTCTGTGTTTACATAATATATTTGTGTGTGCTGTATATAATTATTTTGTATATATAAATACACACACATGCATGTATATATTTAAGAAAATGTGTTATTCATATATAAAATATTTATATTTATATAATATAGATTATGTATATGTATATGTATATGTGTATATATATATATATATATATATATATATATATATATATATATATATACACACACACACACATATATCTATATAAACATACAGAATTTAAGCGCAAATAATTCTTAAATATATACATGCATGCATTTGCATAGGTATTTATATATCCAAAAAAATTATATACAGCACACACAAATATATTATGTAAGCACAGACTTTTATTTTAAATGTGATTAATTGCAATTAAATTTTGCACAGCCCTAATATATATATATATATATATATATATATATATATATATATATATATATATATATATATATATATATATATATATATATATATATATATATATATATATACACCTATGGAAAAAATTAAGAGACCACTGCCAAATCAGCAGTTGCTCTGGATTGATTATTTATAATATAAATAATAAATCCAGAGCAACTGCTGCAGTTGGCAGTGGTCTCTTAATTTTTCCCATAGCTGTATATATAGCTGTATATATATATATATATATATATATATATATATATATATATATATATATATATATATATATATATATATATATATACACATACATACTTTTTAAACATACTGACCCCAAATTGGTTGGGGGTGGGTGAAGTCAGTTGGTGGTGTGAAGTCTATATGGAAATATTACGCTGGGTAATATTTAAGCATATTAGATGTGCCCCCCACAAAATTGATAAAGGACAAATTAATATATTCCCAGGAAATGTCTCCAATAACACCATCACTCACCATCAATAGTCTCCCACTGCATACAGCAGTGTCTACGCCCAATGTAACTCACGCAATCCCAGACTTCTGCCTTAACAGTCCGTCTGTATTGCCTAAATTAAATTTTGTGCCACTAAAGTCATTCATTACTGCCATCTCAGTTTCACTTAATGTTCTCTTGGTCACTACAGGTGGCCTCAACTTTGTTCTTAACCGTCATTCCTCGCTCTGTTTTTGGCATGAAACCATCTCTTTTACATTATTTCAGTGTATCATTATCACCTTACTATTCACTCCCCCCACTGTGCCTCTCATTGCCAAGCTCAGGAAGGAGCGATGAGGATGTCTGAACCCCAAAAGGTGGATATACCTCCATTCTTCCATTTATTTCCTGCCCTTTGCCTTCTGCAGCATAAAAACACTTTAAAATCACTTCAGAAGGCCCCTGAGTATATCTGGCTAAGGATAGGCTATATACAACAGGAATGTAATTAGGGACAGGGGAGGGTCAAGAATAGTGAAAGCCTTTGTGCTAAAGAAAACATTCATAACGCAGAGATTGAAATCACTTTAAATTTCTTCCATTCCAAAAATTCATTTCAGGGCCACTGCAGCTGTAAAAAGATTCACCAGCAATGCGTTTCTGTCTTCTTTATAACAAGCAATACTCTGACAGCAGCAGGCAGGAGATTTGAAACATTAATGAGATTCTGTGGGAGGAAATAACAGAGAAACTTCAGGTAATTCCAGGTGACAGTTTAGGCAATAAGGGAAGAGTCATCTATCAGGAGATTTACTGCAGGCACGAAGACAGCTGCAAGATCTGGGTGACATAAAGATGGAGCGGGACATTCTGAGAGATCATTCATCCAAGCATAAGACCTGAACAAGTCATATGCACAAAACTTTGTTAGGTTGATTTCTAGGAGGCAATTGTTGCAGCCACACGTCTGGCACACGTTTATCACATTCACTTGTGGGGATAGACATGCAAAATATCCAATATATTTAATAAACGAACATGCGAGGAGCAGGGAATGCGTGTACAACTATAATGAATGATCCGTTGTCAAACTTTACAGGATTAGATTCCATAAAGACCTAGATATGAGGTTTATGCTGCCTTCATGTGTTACTTGAATGAATGTAAATTCGTGACTGACTCAGAGGTTGCACAAATACGAGTTCGTAATTTCCAAGCCAATATTGTAAATACAAATCCATATTGTATATTCCTAAACAGACAAAACATCATGAAACGCCAAAATTCCATAGTGTGTACAGTAATAGATACATTTTTGTATCTTTTGTAAGATACACTTTTGTTTCACCGTGCAGAAAATGGCATTAACCACAGAATGTGCATTTCACATGCAATCTTATCCTAATGCAATGAAGGTGTACAGCTTGAGAGATTCCATTTCTGAATCAACCAGAACAGGATCAAGGATTTCTTTTCTTTTCTTTATAAATCATTGCAGTTATCTGCTTTCCTCTCTGAAAAAGTCCTTACTAGAGTTTCTGTGCAATTTTCTCACTGAAGAATCTCATCCTGTTCCCTGCATTATAGAAGACAGGAATTTTTTTACCACATATTTGGAATATTTTACTACATGAAAAGGTCTTGAAAACTGAAAACTTCTTGAAGACACTGGAAGACTTTGTAAAAAAATATTATATATTAGAATTAGGTGGCAAGCACAATAAACTGATATATATATCTTGACCAGTGTTGGTCAAGTTACTTGGAAATAGTAATTAGTTACTGATTACTTCTCCAAGAAAGTAATCCCATTACTTTACTGATTACTTATTTTCAAAAGTAATTAGTTACTTTACTAAGTTACTTTTCAAACACATGATGTACTACCTGAATATGCTAAAGCATAGACCTTTCAGCCTAATTATATTCTTTCTGCATATTACATCATCTAAATGTAATAAAATGAAACACTCTTTTTTTAAACTTGTTTTATTAGTTTCAATATTTTAACTTTATGCAAATTGCATCAAGCAAAAATTAAATTAAATGCAACAGTTTTAGACTAGAAGAAAATTGTTGAACATTTAAACCTATTTTCTGCACATTCCACCATATTTTAATGAAATAAAGAAAGTCCTTCTTCTGTTAACTTAAATAGTTAACCGTCTCGTGAGTGACATGCTTGCTCAGAAATGAGGTAAAATTTTGACATTCTCCAACGGAATGGGGGGGGTCCAGTTTCTAAGATCAGGATGCTCTCTGCATAGTTCACAACGTCTCTCGCTCGCTCTCCCCTATCTGTCGTGTGCGGGCTACGAGGTTTGGACTTTGGAGCACAGTCTCGCATGCGCGCTCGCTCTAGATTCCGGGGGATTCTAACTAATTTGCGGTAACTAGTCAATCACAAATGTGGCTCAACAGTTAGGTTTATAGATAAACTCATCTTTCAGGCATTTGACCGACGGGATGACACTTCAGCGCGAGAAATCGGGGGTGTGGTGTGTGAGCGTGTGTGAGTTGGCAGCTCTACTGCTCTCTCCCGCGGTCTAGTCATCTCTCACTGATGTCGCGCGCTCATACATCATTGTTATTCATGCACTACTCATTCCACGAGACAGTCTCACTAAACAAAATCGCGGTTATATAACGCAGTAACACAGCCCGTTTACGGGAAGTAACGGTAATCTAATTACTGTTTTTTTTTCAATAGTAATCCCTTACTTTACTCGTTACTTGAAAAAAGTAACCAGATTACAGTAATGAGTTACTTCTAACACGTTACTACCCATCAGTGATCTTGACACACATATGCATGAACAAAATATAATTTTCCCATATTTACAAAAGGCAAAAACATGCCATAACATAGACAAACAGACCTGATGGCAAAACACCCTAGCCTGGTAATACCAGACTCTGCTACTTCACTTTGCTTCGTAGACCGAGTCTGGAATGGCATAATAAAGAAGTGTTTTCTCTCTCGCTAGGGGGCGCTTCTCTGAAGTTTAAAATCATTGGTGACCCGTAAGCCGATCAGATAAGTTTATTCATGACGTATGCTATGCGCCGTCACAGCCGCATCGAGACATTATGCATCGAACTCAAATCTATGATCGAACTTCCACTGTAAACAGGGAGCGGAGCTTTTGTAAGGGCTGCAAAATGTGTGCCAACCGGGAATGAACAATTCACAAACTAGGTTATTTATGCCACCCCACAGCTTTGGCGCGTGCCCTGCTCTCACGAGTCATGACTGACATGAGCTTCCGCCGTCCGCAGCGCCGCGCGTCAGCCCAAACCCGAGCACCTGCTCTCGCTAGAGTCATGAACATGAATAGGAAGTTCATTTTACTGATTCTCTGAGTCATTCGAGTCATTTTGTTTATTTAAGTGGCTTAATGTTATAATTTTAACAGCCAAATTCCCCGATCACATCCACCTACGCAATGTTGATCATATTCTGAATTAAGAAATCATAATGCAGTAAAAATTATTTACAGGGAACTTAAATAATCACTTTACCTTCCGAGTCTTACGTTCATTTGTCACATGACGTGACATACGCAATGACCAGATTGTTCATGAATCACATATCTGGGACTAATGCAGCAGGATGTCGAAACGAAATATGGTGGATTGTTGTTATTATTATGATGATAATAATATGATAATAAGAGCGCGCCAGGAGCGTTCACAGCCGAGGAGACCGACGTTCTTGTCATGGCCGTAAAAGACAGAGAACTGACGTTGAATGGGGGTAAGTTATGTCCTTATAGTTATGCATATAGTTATGGCCAAACAGGTCTGATCCGTCATTACTACAATTAGCCTGAAAAAATTGGGTAGCCTAAATGTCAAAGCTTGAAGTGTTAATATTTCTCCTTGTTATAATGATTTGCAAAAATAAAAACGGCTGCATCTGTGTTGATGAGAGAATCGCGTTGTGCAAGCTACATAATGGCCAAGCATGCTGGTTTTTGCTGGTATACGATTGCAAATAGAGGGGCAGCAAAATTGTTTTTCGCCTAGAGCGGCAGAAGTGCACGCGCCGGTCCTGGCTGTAAACACTTGATGATGCGAGCGAAATACCGGAGTGAACATTGCTGTAAACGACTTTGTTTTGCTTCAATTTGAAAAACTCCGGAATGTTCTCCTTAACAGGGCGAATTGCATCCCATGTCTTGTTTCCCACTTCTGCGGTCATTTCCGTTTTCCATTTCTCTAACCTACAATGTAAAACTCAGCGCTTAGCGCCTACGTCACGGCTCTCAGCCCGCCCTCTGTTCGTTGATTGGCCGGCTGTCTTCAGGCCAGTGGAAGACTGAAAGATAGGCCGCTGATCTTCAGACTAACTACAGGAGCGAAATTAAATTAGCGGAAGTAGGAAGTCTGACATAGTCAGGCTAAAAACACCCTACTGAGTAACTTGATAAGATGGATGTAGTAGGCTCAAATGTCATGTATAAAGACAGATGTACATACAGGTCAATAATACACGAGGCCTTCCAGTGGTTTCTCATTTGTCTTAATGAATTCAGAAGAGGAGAGGGAGAAAGAGACAGAATGTTTTGTGTTATTGGCTGATATGCGGCTAAAACAACAGTGTTTCCCAGGAGATGAGCTTGGCTCAGGGTCAGTGGCTTCACTCAGCCGCGTCACTTTCTGTAATGCAGAAATCAATAAGGTTTGCCTGTGAACGACCTGGTTTAATTTCAACACTGTGGTGGAGCCACTGAGATCCAAACCCAACACACTATACTTGTTTACTTCATAAAAGTATCTTCATTAAGCATTAATTCATTGTGTGCACATTTTCTTTAAATTGATCTATTCAGTTATTCAAAAATACATTTAAAGGTAATTGATAAAGAAAATGACTTGAATACACATCTATGACAAACACACAATTGTGTTGCCATGTTGCCAAGTATCGATGTCTAAAGTGGTGACCAGAGATTGTGTTTTAATTATTATTGTTTTATTTATTTTTTTATTAAAAACATTGATAAAAACCTTTGGCATACTAGTTCATGTTAGTTCAGATAAAATTAGTAATAACGTAATTTGAAAAGTAGGTTTGAAGACATTCTGAATGATTAAGATGTGTACTGGAAAATATTTTATTACTTTATACAGTTATATTAATTTAAAGCTGCAGTCAGTAGCTTTTTTGGGGGTTTAAAATTATTCAAAATACATATTTAAGAAAATACATAACCAGCCAATGTTCAAAACGAATCTGCTTGTCGTAGCTCAATTCAAACCGATAAGCTTGTAATAATGTTTTTAATTCCAGTGGTACTGGTGGATTTCCACAGGGACATTCGATCATGTCTTTACGTCATTACGCCACATCTGTAACACATAAAGGAGGAGTCTCGGCTAGAATAAGCTATTTGCATATAAGGATGTTTCTCACAGCACTTGATATAAATAAACTTATTGAATTTGATGATGGATCCAGAAAGGTCCAGATAACAATCACCAGTGACAACAAATCCCATGCGAAAACAAGGATACATATCGGAAGGACATTACATGTAGTCATGCAATGCTGACGTTGTTAACATTAACAATTTGAGAACAATTTGAGAACAATTTGCACGGTTTTGCCTGATATGATAGCAATTTTTTTATTTAATCAGCCCAATTTATTGCAATGTCAGAACCAGAACAAAAGTGGATGTTACTCATTCAGATGACATTTTCCGGTGAAAATGATTATGTCTGGGTCATACTTCCAAAATGAATAATCTGTGATTCTGAATGCCGGTAGCTACACCGGCGCAGTGACTGATGGCTGCACACTCTCCTCAAACATTGTGTTCACCAAGTGTGCCGGTGTCCAATTACAACTTACGTTAAGTCTGATAATTCCCGAATTACTGCAATTGTAGATTTCGAACAGAGATGGAAGCGACAAAGAAGAAAAACTCTGGACTGCAGCTTAAATTTATAATTTAAACATTTATATTAAAATCACTTAGGTGGCCATTTGGTGTGTGAAAGCGCTATATAAATGCAGTCCATTTAAAATGGTCTAAACATTTTTCAGAAATTAAAACACCATGAATAAAAAAATTACATTTCTAAAAATGTCACTTTTTTTAGCTAGATTTACACACAAAAAAATTCTCTCATTCTCTCTTTTCTTCATATACAGTATATATATATATACACACACACACACACACACACACACACACACACACACACACACACACACACACATATATATATATCCTACTTAAAAGTTTTTAGCTAATTATCTTTATATGAATACGGGCCCAGGAACATACTTTGAGGAAGTTCTTGTGAACATTTCCAATCTAAAAATCAATAAACCACACATTTAAACATCACCCATTAATACACATGGCTTAATACACTGTGAGGACATTTGAGGAGACACTGCAACATGTTTACAGTTTGTCCCCAGATTGTCAGGGCACTGAAAAGCTTATGAGTTTAAGAGAACTCCTCTCTGCTCAGTTAAGCTGGGCCTGAGCTCGTCTGTCTCAGTATGCCACATGTCAGAGGATTGATAGTCTGACTCAATCCCTCAGAGTGGGACACAAGCCTCGTCTGTCCTCGAGCCATCAGACGCAGATGGCACAGCTAATGATGGCATCAGTCAGTGACAGGAAACATGGGAGGAACAAGCAGAGAGAGAGAGAGAGAGAGAGCAAAGGAAAAAAATCAAGACTACAGTAGCAATTCATTTTAAGCCAGACACTGCTGCAAAGGCTTGTATTTAAAATCAGACTTTTGAAATAAATGAACCACTATATTTTAAAATTAACATGGCACACAAGACTATAACACAATAATACCCACCATTACGGTTGATAAGTAAAGGATAAATATGCAATCAGTCTATCACTATTGCAAAATGATACCGTTCAGGGGTAATCAGGTGCCATAATAACAAAGAATTGTATCTTACCACTAGGAGTACTAAATTTCACTAAAATATTTTAGTATTTCAGACCTACTCTTAGTAAGGAAAAATTACAACTCCAAAATTAAGAGTGAGTTTGTTGCTATGGATGGACATCGATTCTCATGCACGAGCTTCCTCACAATGATCACGGTGATTGGTTGTTAGATGACAGGGCCGTCATGTGGAACATAACACAGCAACAAATCATGGAATTACGACATCTAAATATGCCATATAAAATAATAATAGTAATGTTACTAGAACACTAGTTACTTTGACACTATCAACCACACCATTCTTCTCTCCCACCTTGAATCTTCCCTCAGTATCACCAGCACTGCCCTCTCCTGGCTTCAATCATATCTCACTGACAGACAACAATTCATCTACATAAACAACTGCACCTCATCCACTGCTCCGCTGCCCCAAGGTATCCCCCAGGGTTCAGTGCTTGGTCCTCTCCTCTTCATAATATACCTGCTTCCCCTTAGCAATATCATTCGCCACCATGGTCTCAACTTTCACTGCTATGCCGATGATGTTCTATATCTCCACTAAATTCATCACCTTTGCCACCGACTCCACTATCACCAACTGCCTCACTGACATTAAATCCTGGATGAACACTAATTTTCTTCAACTCAACTGCAAAAAAAACAGACATGATCACCATCAGTCCCAAACTCATCACTAAAACAATCGACAGTTTCTCCCTCACTGTTGACACCTCCACCCTGTCTCCATCCCTTCACAGTCACAACCTCGGAGTCATCTTTGACAATAACCTCTCCTTTGAACACCACATAAAACAACTCACCAGAACTGCCTTCTTTCACCTCAAAAACTTTGCCCGACTCTGTCCATCACTCTCTTTCTCCGCTGCAAAAACCCTCATCCATGCCTTCATCACCTCCAGAATTGACTACTGCAATAGCATCCTGTACAGCATAACCTCCAAAACCTTAAGTAAACTCCATCACCCCTGTCCTCAGGAACCTCCATTGGCTCCCGGTCCCACAACAAATTCAATTCAAAATCCTCCTCCTCACACACAAAGCCCTCCATAACCAGGCCCCTGCCTACCTCAGTGACCTGCTCCACCGCCAAAACCCATCTCACAGCCTCCACTCATCTGATGCCAACCTCCTGACTCCACCTCCCAGGACCAAGCACTGAACCTGGGGTGACAGAGACTTCTCTGTTGCTGCCCCCTCCCTCTGGAACTCTCTTCCCAAACAAATCCGTGACTGCACCGACCTTTCAACATTCAAATCACTGATAAGAACTCACCTTTTTAAAATTGCTTTTAATGTTTAGCTTAGTACAGTGTGTGTGGTTTATTTTGTGCATTTATTTGATATCGTTCCTGCTGCTTTTGTGATTTTTTTTCTTTTATGTAAAGTGTTAGCCTGACTTCGTCATACTCGTATTCAATGGAGAATATGAGTCTGAGACCGCTCGGTTGGGCTTTGATTATGAGGCGTCTTAACCGAACCAGGAAAAAAAAACCATCTGCACTCAATTGGATAGTCGGTAGACCTACAACCAATCAGAGCAACGCAGTAAGTCAACTCCTTTGCATAGCGCAGTTTTCAACTACAGAACTTACTTATTTTAGAAGTTAAATAACGAGTGTTGCTTCTTTTACTTACTCCTCCATGAGTGCGACCAAAGGAGAAACCACAACGTCAACGACCACAGGCTTTTCATTACATCCCATCTTCTTAGCGACCGTCAGAGCCAGCTGATAAGTTACACTTTTCCTGAATCATGTGGGACGGCAAAAATATCTTTCCGAATCGACAAATGCCTTGATTGCAGTTCTCTGTTTGTCTATTAAAATGAATGCGCTGTCGATTTCATTTCACAACAGACGCGACAGCGGAATCATACATCTCAATTCTCCAGCTGCAGTCATCTTTGACGGAGGCCAGTTAAGCGCTCTTGATAACGTGATGATGTACGTCCTTGCAGATCATCTGTCCAGTCATCGTATAAAGCCCGCCCTGGCAATTTGATTGGCCCGATGATTTCTGAACCGATCATAATTACTCCTCAATGGATCGGAGTCCAGGACTTCCCAGCCAAAAAATGTTGTGGGCGGAGTTCGGTGCTGGCATCCAGGGCTAGTAAAGTGTCTCTTATACTCAGAAAAGCGCTTTCAAATAAAATGTATTATTATTATTAATTTAATTGAAATGCATATATTAATGACATTTTGTGCAGGCCCCAGTGAAGTGTAATTCTAAAAGGCAGAGAGAGAGAGAGAGAGAAAGTCGTGAATTAAATTATTCAAGGTAGCCTAAGGGCCTGCAGTGTTCACGTATCGCATCTTTTGCGCGCTAAAATGCTTTGTGAATTACTCTTAGTGAAAAAAATTAGGAGTCCTTAAGTTATTTTTAGGAGTTGCTCCAAAATTTGCCAGTTATGAGCTACTTTTAGCCTTAAAATTATTTGTGAATATGGCCTCTGGTCAATATGTTTATTTTTAATACAATTTTAATTATTTAAAATAATTATACACTCATAATTAATAATATCTTTTTAAATGTTTTTTTATTATAATTATTAAAGAATCAAATTAATGTAATAATAAAAATACCCCAAAATAATAATACTAATTATTCCACTAACAGCACAGCCAATAACGGGGCATGACATTTCACCACGGTGTGTCCTGATCAAACTGCCAGTTTTTATTCAGTGCAAAGACTTCCCAGATGAATGGTCAGTTATGTTGTGTTGCTATGGACAACAACATGGACCAATCAGAATCAAGTACCCCACAGGATTTTCATCCACCAGTCTGCCTTTATGCCCATTAGATTACATCAGTTTGATACACAGAGTAGACAGACTCTGACTCCATCTCAAGCATTAGAATTGTGTAATTTATCCTAAACACTGGATGTGATGTGGTAAGCCTCCTAACTATGCCATATGTGGCCAGCTGTCCATTGAAGAGTGTAATTAATAAACACATTGGGCATTTGGCGGCACAGCCAGTAGGAAAGCTGGTGAGTAATGGATACTGAATCCAAACTTGAAGAGCCCAGTGTAGTCTCTCTCCATTGGCTGAAATCGAAATGAAACACAAAGCTTTCTCTACTGTACTGTGTCTCCCTTTGTGTCCTCCTACAGGCAGATGATTTTTGAGAGCCCACTGATCCCCGAGTGTTTCCTGCTTATTCTCGACACAATCTAGCACCGTTATTGTGCTGTAAACAGTTCAGAAACCTAACATGCACAGCAAAGCACTGCATGGCAGAAGCATAATGCAAGAATGAACACAGACATAAACACAAATATGCAGACAGTGTGACGACTATTCCCAAACACACTGCTTTCAGTTGGCTGCTTCCATAAAGCTCCTTTTATAAATCCGCAGACAGAAACAGACTTTCTTCCTCCTTATTTTTAGGTCAATTACCCCTGTAGGCAAGTAGGCAGTGAGCACTGATGTGCAGTGCAAGGCTGAGAGTGTCCGGTCTCTCCAAACGCCTGCCCTGTAACCTCAAGCAACACACAGTCTTCTCCAACGCATCTCCTCCATATACAAGCACCCTCCCTCAGAGAACTTTTTAGTGCTACTGTATGTGTGTGTGTGTGTGTGTGTGTGTGTGTGTGTGTGTGTGTGTGTGTGTGTGTGTGTGTGTGTGTGTGTGAGTGTGCTATGCTTACCTTTGGCTGATAACTGGCAGGCTGTTCGCCCAGCAGTAAGTTTGAGCCTTTTAGCATGGATCTTGCCTTGGTAATGAGACTGCTGCTACCACAGCTGAAGTAAAGGACATGTTACACAGCGACAGCATCTTGTTCTTATCCCACATTCCTCACTGCCCCAACACATCATACACATTTATAAAGGTCAGAAGGTTGAAAGAGGAAATCAAGAGCTAAGAACATTTTTCTTCTCACAGCAGTTTTTTATTCTAACCTCCAAGTCAAACCCCCAGCAATGCTTGAGGGTAAATGTGCTGCACAGTGCAATGAATGAAATGAAAGCAGGAGGGAGAAGATGCTGGGAGATACTGGGGATTGCTTATGTGGTTCCTGTTGGGATGCAAATGGAGGTGATTTTACAGTAATAGGACCAGTTTGAGTGAACCATCACAGGCAGAATTTGAAGACCTCATCCACTGCCTGCAGTAAGATCTTTGACATATTTTATACCAAATAGAGAAATATACCAACGATGGGGAAAGCCATTTTCATGACGAGTTCATTTTCTCAGCGGTACATTCATCAGTACATGTTTGGCCTGGAGATCCAATAGAATTCTCTTTTAGGGATGGAATGATTTCTGGCCTATACCACAAAAAGCCAGCAACAACATTTGGTAGACATTAAACCTCTATACAATGTTCTCTACAAAATAAATAAATAAACAAACAAGGCATCCCAACATAATAAATAACAGTATGAAAATGGATACTCATTTTGAGATTGGCTGATGACACTAATATAAGAAGAATAAATGATTCTTGAGCACCAAATCATCATACAATGATCACAGTAATGACTGTGATTAAATTTAAATGATAAACTACAGTACTATTTTAAAAGTTTTGGGTAAGTATGTTTTAAAATAATAATAATTATTATTATTATTATTAAGCATTTTATTTGCATTAAATTGTTTAAAATTCACAGTAAAGATATTTATAAACATTACAAAAGATTTAGATTTTAAATTCATCAAAAATCCTGAAAAAAGTATCACAGTATCCCACACAAACATCAAGCAGCAAAAACATTATTAATAATTGAGCACCAGTAATAAACAGATCACTGAGGACTGGAGTAATGGCTGCTGAAAATTCTGCTTCTGTCCATCACGTGCAAATTACAATTTTAATAATATTCACAATATCACTGTTTCTACATATGTGTGCTATGAAATAAACAAGCATTAGAGACTTTTCAAATGTGAAACAAAAAAATCTTAATTATACACATTTTAGATTCTCAGATAACCAACACGCCACCCAATATATTGTGCATCCCTAAATCACTGTACAAGCTAATCATACGCCCCTCCCAGACCCCTGACGCGATATACCAAACAACTAGTACCTTGGATAAACATACTGGAATGGCTCCAACATCCCAAGAATAGATTTAAAGCTACACTGTGTGATTTTTACCCCATCGAGCGGTGAAAAGGTATATGACCATCCAGTGAATATTCAGTTTCTGTTCCTCTCACTTCCGATTTACGTTTTAACTTCTACGGTGGCCAATGTCAGTCCAAGATTAACATGGCTTCCGGTTCGAACCTCGTCCATGAGTGTTAACTTGAACGTAAACGCGAAAGGCGAAGCTTGAATTAACGGGTATGTCCCTCTTGGCTAATGTACTTTCAAGATGGAGGGGCAACATGGCGACATAACATTAGAACCCCTTACCCGTATCTATTTTCAATGGCATATTATACACTGACAAGAATACTTTATTACTTGACCGTAAGTAAATATACATTAATGAGCACATATATTTTTGAAAGAACTAAGTGTTTTTAGCTAAGAATAAACTAAAAGAGTTAAACAGTGTAGTTTTCAGACCCAAATCTGATGTGATGTCTTTCTTTTTATGTTTGTCATGCCAACTCACAAGTCTTCTCTTCCTTTCCCTAAAATATTGTAATTTTGTAAAGCTTCCACTGTGAACTTCTTTGGCCTTGTTGGATGTTCCTTACATGCGTTGTAGCTGCTAACTGTAATTACACGGAGACACTTTATATTGATGGTAATCAAAAACAATGGTTGCCCTACAGCTCAGTTTCCAGCTCTATGAATAAACAAGGAGCTTATTTACATAGCATTTTCCAGCAATTTTGTTCCATTGCCACAGAGCCTTGGACTACAGGAAGGGTAAACTGGTGTGACACAAGTATAGTGAAAACAGTCTTAGGTTGTGCCTGGAGGCATTCTTACACAAGCATGCAAACACACAAACTCACTCTGTCTGTGCAGGAAACACATCGTCCTAAATTGCAGAGATGAAGAGACTGCATTTAGAACTGTGTGCATGATAATCTGAGGTACTAGAAAGAGAGTGAGACATGAAGAAGGTCAGAAGTATTAGCATGCAGATACAGTAGTATACTGGACAAACGTTACAAAACCTACTACATCTGCAATATTGGTGTTGTCCAAAAGTATATTCTTAAGACTTATGACGTATTAAAAATCACCATGAAAATAATTTAACCACGAGGAACAACTTTCTTGGTTACTATAGCACTTATACTTAAAAAAGAGCCTTCAGGCTCACAGGCTTATCAATAAAAAAAACTTTGAAGCAATTTTTCTCCATTCTAATGTAGATGTAGCTACTGCATTTTGCCTCTGAACTCAGTATTGTTGACTTCATTTAATATACTGCTTTTGCACACTGTGTGGCAGGGAACTATGCACTTAGACTCAAGATTGGTCTGTAGAAAAGCATTGTCTTCTCTGTGTGTAAGTATCATGGAAGCCAAGCACCCTCAGTGCTAATGGAGAGAGCTGAAAAGACAGCACACACAAAATCAGCACTTCTCCAAATGACCTCTGTGCTCCAGAATGTGCACCGAACATTCAGTTTATCCATTTATCCATATATACCTCAGCTGCTCTGAAAAGCAGAATCTCCCACTCTAGTCCTCATACAGTGCATTCAGTCTTTGTGTTACAGCGACATTCACTAATGCAGCAAAATGAAATCATTAGCAAAATCAAAACATAGTGAATTTCCACTAAAAGCAAATTTGATAAAGAATACAGGTGTTAATGATAGTCATGTGTGCAAAGGTGCTGGGAAGTCACCATGTTGCACTTTGCATTGGCTCAAAGTACTATAGTTTAATTGTTAAATTACTTTGTATGATTGTTTTACACATTCTGACTTTGATATGCACAATGGTGCAAATTACCCTTGCATAGCAAATTTGCATTGGTACAGAGCATTTTAATTGCTAAAACAGTTTTAGATATTGCAAAAATTTTAAGTTTGAAATTAAGCTAAAATTAAAGGTGCAGTAAGTGATTTTCTAGAAACACTGTTGAACAGTTGATATTTGAAATCAATCCAAACACACCTTCCCTTCATTGCTCCATCCCTAAAATGCATGAATACACATTGCAAGAGTTAGATGCCTCTTTATCATAGCAGAAGAGATGCATAATAACCGTGTGCGAAAAATAAAGTGAACATGCCAAATGAACGTCAAGAACAAAAAATGAACATACAGTATGAAGTATACAAAAGCAAGTGCACACAATCTCCAGACAAACAATGACATTCAAAGTCAATGTTACTCATGTAGTGAGCAGAAACAACAACCTCTGATCATAACCCTTTTCCCCCAGTGATATTCCTCTAGCCTTTTCTCTTTTGTAATGTCTCTCAGCCATCTCTCTTCTACAGTCCTTCTTCAAATCTCACTCTTCTCCTCCCCCATCATGAGTGGATACGCACCCTACTGCTGATAGACTACACAGCGTGTTGTGGTGTTTGGTCCAATCCAGCTTCGACAACCGCATTCTTACAATAATCACTTACTTTACCTTTAATATGCAATTAAAAACAGCTAAATGAAGACTTTATGAAAGTGTCTTACTTAAGCAAATTTATTTTTATAAATTTAACTGGAAAGATGGTCCACCAAATTCACAGATCAAGATACTTTCTTAAAGCCTAAAAAACAAAAATGTAACATTGTCTTCTTTTGAAGAACCTTTTGCATTAAGGCATTCTGGTGTGAAGACCAATCAACCCGGATTAAATCAAGTCTTGAACTACATATTTTTTTGTTGGCTGTTCAGAATACATCAAATTCTTAAAACAAACCATCATGTTAACCCTTTGGCCTAGGGCTGTCACTTGTTACGATCCCTCGTTAATTAGATGTTATTTGTCTAGGAATGTTATTAGACATAACAAAAGTTTTGCGCTCATGTGTGGATTAATATAGTATGGGAATTGCGAAAGAAAAGGAAAAAGATAACAAGCCACAATTAAGTTGAAAAGGTTTTAATTCTTCAACTGCAATAAAGTGAAGTAGTAGTGAAATAATAATATAATAAAGAAATACAACATAGTGAGAGATAACCAGATCAACAGAAAATCTGGTAGAGAGTAAGGAGCAAGAGAGTGGTGCTTAAATCAAAGAACTAAAGATAACAAAGACAACCCTTTAACTAATGTTAAAGAACTTAACTAACTGTCAACAAAAGATGTAAAAAGAAACATCTTCAGTGTCAAGGCGATATAACTAAACTACACTAACTAAACAAACAAAACATAAATAATTAGCACCACTCCTAACACTAGTGCATCTAATACTGTACATTTCATTGACAGCTACATGTGCAGATGTAGGTCACAACCTGCTTAGCTGACTCACAACCTCTCTCGCCAGTCTATATGGAGTTGGGCGGGAACTGAGATGACAATGTCGTAAGAGCAACAAACATTTAGCCGTGCACAAGCACATATCAAGAACACACAAATCAAGAGCACAAACGTTCCGGCATAAAAACAAAGAGGACTGATCTAACTGCCAGATCGTAAAAGCAGGGAACCCAGACACTGATCAGTCTCTCAGACTGGTCTCTCCAACTAGAGAACCGTCCCCACAGAGCATTTAGGCTCTCTCTCAAACCCAGAGTCTGTGTCGACTGTCGCCATTGTAGCACGGCGACAGGCGATTGGTGGCACAATTCCTGACGCCCACATATTCAACAGACAGAGCCTCCAAAGAATGTCACCTGAAACCAAAGAAAATACAAACATATATGCAAAAACAAAATTCAAAAATCGACCTGCGCAATTGATTGGACCAACCAACACAAGCTTCGAAAATGCGCTTCTCTCAGAGCAAGTCCAGTTCGTCACAATATGGCCGTATCGAACACACTTTTACTACAAAAATGTTAATTGTGCTGGTATTTCATAGACAATCGAATTCAATTAACACTTCTTCATCAAACGTCTGAAATCGAATGAATAACGTCCTGGGACACTTGCTACACTGGTCTACAATTTTTTTAGAAGTTGTTTGCTTCAGAGATAAAATGTGTGATGTGTATTTTGATGTGCTGAATTCAAATATGACAACACTGAAAAGTGTTCAGTTCACTTACTTTAAAAAAAAACTTAGAGTAAAAACATTGCCTTAAAATTATTCATAAATAAATGTAATGCTTAATTGAAAAAAAGGAAGTGAACTTGACAATTCCAAATTACTTTAAATTCTTTGATCAAGCATTGAAGTTTATTTAAGTAATAATTTTAAAGAGTGATTCACCCAAGAATTAAAATTGTCATTAATGACTCGACCCTCATGTCCGCCGTTTACAAGCCTTCAAAGACCTCCGTTCATCTTCGGAGAGCACAGTTTAAGATATTTTAGATTTAGTCAGAGATTTTTCTGTCCCTCCTTTGAAAATGTATACACGGTGTACTGTCTTTGTCCATAAATTAAGCCGTTCAACCGGGAGGGGCTCTTGCAGGCATGCCACCGACGGGAACTTGGGTGCACACAGCGTCGGATGGTGGGCCTCGCCAGTTGGACGGGGGCGGCCCCCGTCCTCGGTGGGGAGGGCTCGACCGCGCTTCGAAGGGTGCTGGGGCACTGGAATGGACCCCTCACACCCCAACGACGGGGAGCCCTTGCGGCGACACGGCGCGGCCGTCCGACGATGATTAAAATAGGCAAGCTCTCACTGCGATTTAGAAGCGGAAGACTCTGAGCCCAGGCGGTTCGGAAGGGGGACGAGCCCGGCCCATGAGCGGGCCGTCACTGCATACGAACGGGGGAGCCTGCAATTGTAAAATATTACACTGTATTTTGGATATGCTTATGAAAGCGGGCAGTGAATATGGTGATGGTGTAAAAAAATTAGATGTCAGCCCACCACGTGTCTTTTATCAGTGCTGTAGGATTTCAACAAACGTCAGATTATGCAGTATGTTGTAGCAATACGTAA